>PVJX010051375.1:0-10331 GCA_004027295.1 Dolichotis patagonum | reverse complement strand
AGAAGAAGAAGAAGGGGAGGGGGAGAAGTAGAAGGAGAAGGAGAAGGAGAAGACTGACGGGCAGTGAACACAGCAATGTTGACTTGGAGAGACCCCCGCGGGTTGCCCAGTCACCGTGCCTGGGGTACTCCGATATCTCCCTTAAACCCGCCAAACCCGTGCCCACCTGGAGATGGCACGGGCCCATCCCTTAGCCGTAACGCTGCTGCCTCGGTCTTCACAAGGATTCCTTTTCCTAGGATGCATGTTTCCACTCAAAAGTGTTCTCCTTCGAGTCATCACTGACTGCCCAAAGCAGCGTGATGGCCGAGACCCGACAGGGCTGTGTTTTCATACCGCGCGGCATTTCTAACACTTGCTGCCGGCTGTGTCCGTCTGGGGTCGACCAGAGCTCCAGGGAAGGAGCACCTTCCGTCTGCGCAGGACCTGCGGGGCCCTGGCGGGTCATCACCAGGTGCATGGGCAGCGAGTGAATGAATGATGGGGTGAATGACGGACACCACCTTCCTACCCCTTTATATGAGTCAGCTGATTCAACACACAAGCCAGGGGTCACTCAGAACACGAAATGTCACCACAAAAGCAGCCACAAAAGCATCTTGGAGGCTTAATTTAAGATCACTTCATTGTTTTAATATAAAAATTCCATGACCCTAGAATTTTGGCCAAAATTAAGTTTAATGTAAAAAAACAGAAAATATGAATAAACCCTGCAAATATGATGTCTGCACAATCAAGAAAGTTTGTGCTTCACTTTCCAAATGCAAAACAGTCACCAGGTCTGGATGTTCCATTTACAGTCTAGGAAACCACTGATGAAGGAACTCTGTCTTCAGTTTTTCCCAAATGTATTTTATAAAGCACAAATGGAGGAGGATCAACTAGAAAGCATCACACTAGAGCCCCACGTGTTTTCCAAACCTTCCACAGCATCATTCTGCGATTGCTGCTTTCTCTATTAAATGTCTCCAGGTTCTCATCTCCACTGGGCCGCTACACAGGCTTGGTAAAGTCATGTTCATAAAGCTCCCTGCTACTTTAGGTGGGAGGAGATTCCCTGGAAGAATGACATCCAACCACTTCCAAAGGACAATGGCTTCCCCTTCCACTGATTAGAACTCAAAACTTGGAATACTTTTGAGCAAATTGGCCATCACTACGCATGGTAAGCAAAGTGAAAGGCCAGAGAAAATCACCACTTATTAAAATAAACGAGGTGCCATTAACTTAATTGGCTCAAAAAGGAACTAAAATCCCCTCTCTAAAAAAGCAGACCCCCAGTAAAATCAATGAGAGATGACTCTTAACTTAAAAATACATTAATTAAGAGTGATCACTGAAATTGGTCTTCAAATACCTTGCATTTTTTTTACTCACTAAGATCATGAGTGAGGTATTAGTGGCTATAAGAGTAACAGAACATTTGCCTCAGACAAGAACTCGAAGGTTTGGTTATATAGACAGATGAATATACGGTTAATGAGTCTATGTGTGTGAGAAAGAGAGAGAGAGAAAGAGGCAGGCAGGGAGGCAGGCAGGCAGGCAGGGAGGCAGGGAGGGAGGCAGGCAGGGAGGCAGGGAGGGAGGCAGGCAGGGAGGCAGGGAGGGAGGCAGGCAGACCACTAAGACTCCACTACAAAACATACTGATGTCAGACCCAAACAGCATTCTGGTAAGGCCACGCTTCCACTAAACAGTGATTCAGCCTTGGCTCTTTCTAACTTGGGGTCTTTATTTTGGAAATATAAAATCCATACAATAGGGAAAAGCAGAATGTAGAATAAATTCTGCCTCCCGATTTCCCCTTGAAGGGATAAGGACTTCATTCACAGTCAACACGAGCCCCTGTTGCTTTACCAGCGTGTCCACCATGGCCTGCGCTGGGTAAGAGCTACTCACCAGGTCCTGGGTCCGTGTTCCCAAACTGCGCAGTGCAGCATGTAAGGAATAGAACACAAAATGCATATATTTTAAAAGTACAAACATCAGATACCAATAACTGTAAAACGGATGCCTGTATAATATTTGTCATGCAATGTTCTTTTAGAAAGACCTTGCAAAGCTCCCCTAAAAGGTCTGCCACAGTATGGCACATACTTAAATACTCCTTGTTCTTTGCTTGGCATGGACACAGGCTTTCTGCACAGTAGAATCAATCCTTTTATGCCTACTGTTCCATTTTTGAAACACCCATAACAGCAAGACGTCATAAAGTTGCTTCTCTTCAAATTCTTGTTCTCTGAATTTTTCTGAGTAACATACATGAACGTCACGCAAAGAATCAACACACTTCAGTCTTCAGCATCAACAGGTTAAGCAACTCTTTCTGAAAGACACCCAAAATCATCTACTTGAGCCTCTCATATTTTTTCCTTGTTTTTTGAAGGGGAAAAAATGCTCTGGTATTTATTTTCCATTTTTTTTTAATCAATCAGCATGCATGACACAGCAATGCAGCAATTCTTCATTATACTAATGGGGAAAAAATTAACTTGACATCAAGCCTAATTGAGTAAAACCTCACTAATTCTTCTAAATAGGGATAAGTCCTGCCTGATTAGGGAGAGCAAATTAGTATGGAACATGTTTAGATAAATGCACTTCTAGTATTTGTCAGAGCTTCCACTTGCAAACCAGGCTCCGGCAGCAGACATGGGCTGGCAAGGTCCCTGAGAAAAGTGGCCTCAGCCCTGTGTGAGGCTGGTGCAGCAAAAAAGAACAGACAAACAAACAAGAAGAAAGATTAATGCAGCACATCAGTCCCATCAAACTAGGCATTCCCTTGAGTCATACTAAAACTTTATATGAAACCATGCCAAAACTTGTTTCCAAGGCAATTTTATAAATGCAGTCAAGATGATAGTAGACAGCACAGCCTACAGGCAAAATGGGGCAGATAGTAATTTACCAGCCCTCCTGGGCTGGATGAATCAAAATGCCAGCCAAGTTCCACTCGCATGCACTCCTCAGCGAACCACACATAGGGGTCCACAAGTTTGCAATGAGTTAAGTGGTAGAAATCAGAATGGATTAAGGCAATGTTTGCACTTAGAAGCTGGAGTCAGGAACAGGGAACAAATACGGGTTTGGGGACCTTGGGAAAGTCTGAGTCCCCTTATATCTGTCATCATCTGGACGGCAGGGGTTATGCATGGCACTGATTCTGACTCACTCGCCATGAGCAGAGAGAGTACCCGTATCAATGGCTCCCGCAGAAATTAAACAAAACAATGCTGCCAGCAGCTGCCACGCAGCTCTCTGCTCTACCCCAGGCATTCGCGTTCTTTTCTGCACGTTTCTCCACACTTCAGGGTCTTAGCTGTTGGGTCACACAGCAGCAGCCTCAGAACACCCCTGAACCCCTGTGATCAGACACAGGCCTGGGGTGGGGTCCCGGGAACCCTCTGTGCAAAAGTGAACTGGAGCCAAGTGTGGTGGTGCATATGCTCAGGAGGCTGAAGCAGGAGGATCACTGTGAGTTCAAGGCCAGCCTGGGCTACACAGTGAGACTTGGTCTCAGAAAATAAAATAAATAAAATAAAATAAAATAAAATAAAATAAAATAAAATAAAATAAAATAAAACAAAACAAAACAAAACAACTTGATGTATCCTTCACCCCAAAGTTAACATTTTCTGGGTCTTACTAAGCCAGCAGTCTCCATTGACCCTGTGGGATGGCACAAGCTGTGTCATCTCAGAAAGCAACATCTCTCTGCTGCCACAGCCTTCTGAGCACAGGTACACCCTGGGTCCCCCTCCGTGGCAGCCAGCCACGCTGCACATTGGCTGCCACATCACTTGGTTAGAAGCGTCTCAAAGGAGCACCTCGTGCTGAGGGGGCGAACCTTTCAGAGCTTTCAATGATACAAACAGCCGCCGTGGCATGAGTGCCATAGGTTCGCCGCCACTGACCTAGGGCACCGGGGACTCCCTAAAAGTTGCCATCAAGCACATAAGAATTTCTACTCGGGTGCCACCCAAGCACAGGCTTTGCTGGAGTGTCACCCTAGACACTCTGGAGTTTGAGGTGGATGGAACTCCTGATTCCAGGAGTTCAAGACCAGCCTAAGCAATACACAGAAACCTCACCCCAAATACATACATGCATACACACATACATGCCATGCTAACCTGGGCGTGATGAAGGCAGACAGTCAAACCCAAGCTGGGCAACTTAAAGAGACTCTATCTCACAATAAAAAATAAAATCAAAGGCTCGGAATGTAGCTCAGTGTGAAATCCCTGGGTCCAACTCCCAGTGCCACCAAAAGACAAAACAAAACAATTTTACTGATGTGGAGCATATGAGTCAAGAGGGACCTTAGCTTTGTTTAAAGGCTGTTGAGTGTTCTCAGTTCAAACCCTGGTACTGATGATATCACTCTCACAGGACTCGACTGCCTCATCTGTAGAGTGGAACTGACCACGCTGACCAGTCCAGGCCCGTGAGCGGTACCTGTGAGCCCCTGAGTGCACCCCTGCACTGAGCTTTCTTCTCCTTGGCTGGTGCTTCCTGACTCTGCCCAGGCTTCAGCAGCCAGAGGGAAAAGCAGGTCTGCACAGCACGGCCTTCCAGAGGCGGACTGCAGGACAGCGCTTCTGGGTCTACTTCCACAGGTCCTAGGTGGGACCGCCTGGCTCTGTTCCCCAGCTCCTGGACACACTGTCCCTGCATGCGACAGCACAGCTGTGCGCAGGGGACGTGGCTGTGTCACACCTGTGAGGAGCACAGAGAACATGCAGACTCCAGGACCAGAGACGACATCTCGGCCCGGGAGTGGAGAGTCTGTTTTCCTCCTTAGCAGTGCACTTTGGAGTCTCTTCTTTGGCTACATCCACAGAGAGATCCCTCAAAGTCGCATCCGTGACCCCTTCTTTCTGCACCCACATCACCCTGCCCTTCCTCCCACCATGGCTTACTCCCCTTAGATTGCAAAGCTGGAGTCCTGCTCCCTGCCCACCCCCACTGCCCCGTGTGCCCTTGTTTCTCTCTCCAGTGACAAGTTCCTGAAAGAAACTGGTTTTTTTGGCCTTTTCCAATATCTACTTACTAGATGCAGCCTCTGTTTTCTCACCACTCCAGTGCACAATCGTGACCCCAAAATGTCCACATTTGTGACCAAAGCTACTTTAAAGTATCACACTACTCAGCACTCGCATGCACACGCGCACCAGGCCGCACTTCTCCAATACACTTCCATCCCCTACTTGTCTGAATTTTGAGCCTCCTAATCTCGTCTCTTGAAAATCCTTCCAGCATTTGCCCTCCCACCCCAAACCATTTCTGTACCCTCCGATAAACACGCGGCTCTGTGATTCCCATTCATCACACTGGGCAGACAAGGCGAAGACACAGCTTCTCAGGTAGGGCCTGTCCTCCCTGAGGGCTCAGGGTGTCCTCCCTGAGGGCTCAGGGTGTCCTCCAGGTGCAGCCTGAGTCATGACACTCCAGCCCACCTCAGCTGGACCATGCTGCTTTCTCCTCCTTGTGGCCCTAAGGTCAGCACGGCCCAACATATGCACAGCCTTGTGTCATCAGAGTCTCTTCTAACCACCCCCACCAAGAAATTTGTCCTGGGAGGAAAGTAAGTCAGCATCGAAACCCAAGGCATCAGTGTGCGAGTAGATAAGGAAAGCATGACATGCATATCAGGAGCACGTGTGTATGTGTAGTCATACGTCCACAAACGTACGTGCGTGCAGTACGGCCTTTAAAAAGAAGGCTGTCATTGGCAGAAATCACGGGTTAATGTGCTGATGTGTAGGCTCAGAGGCTCCTGTAGAAAAGCCAGCTTGCCTCTGTCTCCCGGGTGGCCCTCCCTCCCAGCACTGGCCACCTCCACCACTGCAGGTCTCTGCCAGCAAGAACCTGAGCAAAGGAGCTTCCAGCTCGGATCTCCCAGCCTCAGGTCCAGGGGTGAAACTAGCCTCTCTCTGTGGTAAATGACCCAGTCCTTGGCATTCTGGTGGAAAATCAGCAGTAGAGACAATGACATATTTTATAGGTTAAATGGCTGAAAGTGGACTTCTATGTTCTCATCACACACAAAAAAATACATAGATAAGGCGACAGATATGTTACTGCACTTAATCTGGTTTCTACAAGGTATACAATATCCAAATGTTCCATTGTATTCCATAAATATACACAATTACCACCTGTCTGATTACTTAACTTTAACAACTCAATTTCAACTGCCTTTATTTCCTGTGTTCAAACTTGCCATTCGGTTTTGTTCTCTGGAAAGTAGCCAGGGAACCCTGCTCTCCTCTGCCTGCGCTGTCGGAGCTCTTTGCTGTAGGTTGCTCTGGCCCTGAAATGATTCCTCTATTTCCAAATCTCCAAAAAGCACCCGCATACATTCATAGCAGGCACATGGCCCAGGCTGATGTGGGCTGTAAACCTGACTGGAGACACAGCCTCGTGCTTTATCTAAAGTCACTCAATACCCTGCCACTGAAATAGAGGATTTGGTTTGTGGCCTTGGTCCCACAATGTCCAAAGCCGCCACCTCAGGAAAGCCCCACCCTGCTCAAGAGCTTGCTGGTGCCAAGCTTGCTGGTACACTGTTGGTAGCAATAACAGGGTTTAACAGTCACTGCAGAGCTATCATTACTCATGACTTTAAAATATTTTATTTGACCCCCACAATAATCCTGCCAGTTATTAACTCCAATCCACGGATGAAAAAACATGAGCTTTGCAAAGGTGAAGTAACTTAGTTAGTTGTAGTTCAAATTTAAACTCAAGTGCACAATTTTAGGCACTGAAAAAATGCTTGGCAAATCCTGAATATGAAGGAACTTTCTTAATCTAACTAAGGAATCCTATTTTTGAAAAGAGAAAACCAAAGAAGGCCAGCTCCTGAACTTACAGTCATTGGCACAAAAATCAGAACTAAGGAGAAATACCAGCTATTGTGATTTCTACTCAGCAGCTCCAGTAAGAGAATGGCATGAGGTCCGGAAAATAAGAGCTCTAATATTTGGAAGAATAAAAATGATGGGGAAAATGAAAGAATGAAGGAAAAAGTATAGTTGCTCTTTGATAACTACATAGAAAATCTTAAAGAATAAACAAGCCAAGAGTGGTGGTGTATGCCTGTAATCCTAGCACTGAAGAGGCTGAGGCAGGAGAATGGCTGCAAGTTTGTGGCCAGTCTGGGCTATGGAGTGAGTTCAAGGACAATTTGAGCTACATAGCAAGGCCCTATCTAAAAAAAAAAAAAAAACACACAAAAAAAGGAATAAACAAAAATAACACTCAGAGAATTCAACAATACTGCAGTGTGAAAAATGAATATACTAAAACCAGTGTGCTGCTACATATCAGTGATGATCAACTAGAAACTGTAGTAGAAAAAGAACCATTTGTAAACTTACAAATCCTCACTCAAAGTCTGTCTAAAAGACTTTTAAAGACACTAAAAGAGTAAAGTATAAAACAGAAATTCTGAAATGCCATAAAGATATTGTATTAGTCAGGGTTTTACTAGAGAGAACAGATATAACACAAGATATACAGATGAAAAAGAAACAACAAGATTGGCTTACGATGGTCAGCCAAGAGTCGGATGAGGAAGCGTGCGGAGGGCGTCTACACACTGGAGGCCGAAGGATTCAATCCAAGGCCTGGAGTTCACCTTAGTGTCTCATGCAAGTCCACACCAGCAGGCTAATGGGTCAGCGACAGAAGGCTGAAGAGTCTACACTGGAAGCCAGGAGACGAGGTCCAACCAAAGGCAAAGACTGGAGCTTCTCCCAAGAATGGAATGCATTCGTCCTTCCCCTTTACACCTCCAGGTGATGACCCACCCTAGGGTGGGTCTTCCTTATACCCTTGGGTATAGAATTGCTAAACCCATTTAGTTAAACTTCTAAATGTCTCAAGTTGACACAATCAATCAACCACTACAATCCACCCCTTGTCAACTTGGCAACCAGACACATTTCATTAAACTAGTTCCAGATATACAGACATGCAGTTGACACAATCCATCAACCACTACAGATATCATCTCTCTCTCTCAATTGATTTCCAAGTTCAATGCATTGTCAATAAAAGTAGCAAAAATTGTATTGATGTGAAAGAATAAACACACACATGTACACACAAAAAAAACAAGGTAAGAAGACTGGTCTAGGAAACTGAATGCTTACTAAAAGTCTGTAATAATTAAGGCAGTATGATATTTGAGTAGGAAGCTTTTTAAGTAGACTAGTATAAGAGTATTACATTGAAAGCCTTATTATACATAAAAACACAGATCTGACCCACAGAAGTTTAACATATAGCAAGAATAAAATGATCCATTCAATAAAAGAAGGGTGGGGTAACTTTTTATCTATGTAGGAAAAAAGCTGAATCCTTACACCATACACAAAAGTAATTTACATGTGTGCAATTACATTTAAAAATTTTAGAATAAAACAAGAAAGAATATCTTCTTGACTTTGGTAAAGGAAAAATTTCCTAGGACTTAGCTGGACAGTTTGAGAACAGACTGATATATTTGACTATATCAAAACTAAAACTTTTGTGAAATAAAATATAAAGTGAAAAGGGAAACCACAGAATTCAAGCAGTGAGCACGAGCATCTGGATGGTACGTACACACTACCAACGACAAAGGCTTTCTCTGTGACCACACCTCACCGAGGCTCCTCCAGCCACTCTCTCCTCAGACCCAGCCAGCCTTGGGCTTCCACATCCATTTTTTACCGAGCCCGCTAAACTTGTGTAGCAAGAACCTTCCTGCCCCTGAGACCTTCACACTCTCAGCACCTGATAACATTCTTGGGCTCTGCTGGAGGCCACACTGAGGTAGCACTGAGCAGGCTTCAGAATTAGAATTAACCAACTGACTTTCTGTGCAAACCAATGAGTCTGTCCCAGGCCTAAGTGACTCGCCTGAGGAGCCAGCAGCTGCACACAGAAATCGTCATGGTGGAGGCCTGTGGCAGCCCGCAACAATGTGAGGTCCCTGAAGGCATGACAGCACTTCAGCTGAGGGCACTGATCTTACTCAGAGTTGCAGGGCAACACCTGCCAACCTTGGAGATCAAACCGCTCTCTCAGACACTATGGCAGCCACTGTTGACTTCCTATTGTCTGGTCTTGAAGACCTAAAACGCCTTCCTCATCCTGTTCTGATCAGTTCTATACTATGTTGTTTCGTATGAATTCACTGTATGTGAAGATATGGACAACTATCTGGAAGAAAACAAGAGACAATACGATAGATAATGAAGATCTCCGGTTGTCTTGCTTTGAAATCTAGGTCTCTTACATTGCTTTCTTATGTTCTGTTTTATTGTGTTTAATTTTACTCTCTTTAAAATAAAATTAAAAACGAAGTTCTCTCAGTAAGCAAAGACTTACCTCTTGGAATGTCTGTGATCCACTTTCACAGGGCCTTGCTCACTTGTGCCTTTTGCCTCAGCTCCTCCCTGCACTTCGCAGCACAACCCCCAATGTGAGATGCCCGATACATAGCAGGCAATTTGGAGAAGTCTTTGTCTTAGCCACAAAAGCTCTGACCCTCCCAGACCCCTGTGTACCACGTCATTTTTTTTTTTTTTGAAAGAGAATAAAACAAAAGGGGACAGTACAGAGCAGATCAGAACAGGACAACATAGGCAACACAGTACTTTACATTAAGACAACT
This sequence comes from Dolichotis patagonum, assembly GCA_004027295.1. Taxonomy (NCBI): domain Eukaryota; kingdom Metazoa; phylum Chordata; class Mammalia; order Rodentia; family Caviidae; genus Dolichotis; species Dolichotis patagonum. The sequence continues at coordinate 661 of PVJX010051375.1, read as the reverse complement.
GGACATCAACAGTAGCTAACACCATATCTCTTACTCTGCTATAGTTGAGCATAGTTTCAAATACAATAATATCAAACATAACACAATAGTATAAATCTATGCATAGAGTGAAAGAATTACAGGGCTTTCTGAACCGAATCACAGAAAATGATCAATGGGTACTGTAATATCTCATTTTTGATAAAAAAGAAAAAAAATTTGTTTGAACTATCACACATATTCAAATTCCAATAAGACACAATGTGATAGATAGAACCAACAGTAGTAGAACCAAAAAAGCATGGTAGGACTTCTAAGAAGGATGATATTAAATCAGCAATAGTTGTCATAATGTTTTGTTTTCTTCAAAACAGCTGTTCATATCATCAAGTATGATATAGTCAAACAAAACAGGATAAAACCATTCCAACTGATGATTGAAAACTTTGAAAGACTTCAAAGCTATGAGATGGGGACTCATGGTTACCATAAAGTCTTATATACTCTTATCAAATCTCATATTAGGGAGATTATATGGTATTTACCCTTGTGAGTTTGGTTTATTTCACTTAAGAGAATGGTCTCAAGTCGTGTCCATTTATTTATAAATATCTCGATGTGATCATTCTTTATAGCTGAGTACTACTCCATTGTATAAAAATGCCACAACTTTTTTATCCAT
>PVJX010051374.1:0-10324 GCA_004027295.1 Dolichotis patagonum | reverse complement strand
AAAAAATAGTAATTTCAATATCATCAAAATTATAAATCTGCAAGGGACACCATCTAGGAAGTATATAGAAAGCCCACAAGATGGAGAGAAATTTGTCAAATCATATCTGATATTGGGCTTGTAGCTCTATTCTGTTAAGAACTACTGTAACTCAATGAGAAAAGACAAGCCAATTTATCAAGTGGGCAAAAGAGTTGAATAGGCATTGCTCTAGAGAAAAAATACAATCAATAAGCACATAAAAGATATTCAACATCATCAAATACTATTCCACACATAGAATGGTTTTAATTTTTAAAAAGTCAGATAATAGTAAGTGTTAGTATGTGTCTTAACTACCTTTTCTCATTGTTGAGAGAAAATATACAGCACCCAAAGTTAAAGGAGCAAAAGTTTATTTAGCTCACAGTTTGTAGAGGTTTCAGTTCCTGGTTGGCTAGTTCCAAGGAAGGATGGCATATCAGAGGGACACTATGGAGGAGAAACAGTTCGTGGCAGGCAGAAGGCAGCAAAAGCAGCAAGTGACAAGCAGTGACTCTCTTTACGTCCCCTATATTCTATCCATGCTATTCAACCTTAGGGCAGGTAGCACTCATACTGGAGGCTGGACACCCTTTATCATAGCATCTCACTATTAATCAATCCCAATGTCAGATCCTTTATTCCAGCATCACACATTCTAGATCCAGCCACCTCCAGAAAGCCCCAGTTACAACATCATGAGGCTTTGGGGGGATGTCTACATACAAGCCATAACATTATGGATGTAGAAAAATTTGAAATTTCATATATTGCTGATGTGAGTGTAAAGTGATATAGCACATTGAAACACTCTGGATAGCTCTTGAAAAATTAAACAAGGAGAAGCATCTGACCCAGTAATTCTAGTCTTTAGATATACACCCACAAGAAACAAAAACTTATATCCACACAAATACTTATACATAAATGTTCATAGTACTATAACACATAATAACAAAAAAAGAAGTTAATTGAGACTGATGCTTAAAAAGTTAATTTTAAAACGAAGTTCATTAAAGAACTATAAAACAACTTCCCCTTAAGGTGCCTAGTGTTACCTTACCACAGTGACTAGGAGACAGCCAGTCTCCTAGTAAGATATGGTCATAGAAAGGATGTGGACTAGATCTAGACTCCCTGACAAGTTTAATTTAAGGCTGGGAAGAACACAGGGCCCTGCCTTTTGTGCTAAGAAGCCAGGCCCAGTAGTGTGACTTCCAGAGGTGGCTGGGACTGGAAGTGTTTGCATTAAGCCCAGCAGTGTGTTTGATCACCTCCCCCATTGCCTATTTCCAGCACAGAGATCAGTAGTCTGATTGATTTTTTCAATCTCTGATTGATTTTCTGTCTCCCAACATGAGTAGGGCCATGCTTCAGTTTAAATGGTTGCCACAATCTGGGGTATACTGACAAAGTGTCCTCTGGAGCAAGGGAGCAGCTCAGAAACCCACATGCTGTAAAGCTAGGTGGAGATAACCATGATTTCCTGGACTCAACACTGCAAATCTTGGAAAGAAATCACTCATTTAAAAAATACAGAATAATGGTTTTTGGACTCATTTTTTTTTTCTTAATTGGGTTTCGGGGCCTTGATTTTTCTTTCCTTTTTTCCATTTATTTATTTTTTATATTTTTCTGTATTTTATTCTGTGTTTTATTCTATTTCTTGTTCTTTTCCATTGCTTTTACATGATTTTATTAATTTCCTTTTACTCATCAATAGAATCCTTGACCTCACTTTTCTCTCCTCCTTCTCATCTTACATTGCTTAATTTTTATTTTTATTTTTCCCTTTCTTTCTTTCTTTCTTTCTTTCTTTCTTCTTTCTTTCTTTCTTTCTTTCTTTCTTTCTTTCTTTCTTTCTTTCTTTCTTTCTTCTTTTTTTTGTGGTACTGGACATTGAACTCATGACCTCACACTTGCCAGGCAGGCACTTATGCCTCTGAACTAAATCCCCAGCCCTCACTGCTTGATTTTTCAAATTGTAACTTTTTCATTCAATTTCCTACACCTATATTTTTGCTACTATAACAATTAACGTTATTAATCTTTGTATAATTAACTGTATTCTATTACTGTTGAGGTTTTTTCTGGTTTTAGTGAAGGTAAAGTTGTGTCTTTTAGTAAATATTTACTATATGTCAATATTTGGTTTGTCTTAGTGTTTATGCAATAACTATAGATTTCTTTTCTATGATCAAATGTGGTATATTACTGGTTTTTATGACATGTCAACATGCAATTTGCCTTTGATGCTATCATTATTGCTGATTTTGTTGCTATTGACAGGGTGACATAATTGTTTCCACTAATTGGTTTTCTCCATATGCCAATATCAGGATTGTCTTTGTGTCATTAACAATATTGTGATGACAGAAGCAAATACCTATAGCTACCGATGTTCAGAGGGCATTAATGAAAAGCAGACTAAGAAGTTTCCATACTAGCAGCAAACACTTTCCACTATAATCAACCCATAAACCTTAGTACAAAAAATAAATATAAACATGAGAAGACAAGGCACAAGGCAACAAAATACCAAAACTCCCAACTGCCCCCTACCAAGCCATGGGTCACTGAGGGAGAGTAAATCAAAAGTCACAGTGCTGAATTATTCAAAATGTTAAAAGAGGAGACACAAAACAGATCAATAAAGTGGTCAATGATCTCAAAGAAGATATAATTAGAGATTCAACATGGATGACTAGAGGAAGAGTTGCATTGGAGAAGTTTGGAGAAAACCCATTGTGAAGGAAGGTATTGGGAAGGCAGGAGAGGGGTTTTCGCACTTAACAGAAAATTAATAAGGAAAGCTGATGCACAGATCAAGCCAAACAAATGAACAATTTTTTAAAAAGTGGATGTGGTACCACTGTGACAGGTCAGCCAGTCTGCACTCTACTTCTTTTGGTAGTGGCCAATTTGGATAGTGTGGCAAAAAGTATGAGGGACAGTCTAGTGCTGCAGACACTAGGACAAACACTGTCTTCAACATACTCATACATACTGCACACAGGGAATCCCTCCTCTCCAACAGACTCAGCACAGACAGCATCCTAGCTGAGATGTCACAGCTCACCAACCCGTCTCTTCAGACAGCCAGTCTATTTACTGGAGTACATACATACAGACCCTAGAATTTGGCTCCCACCTAAATAGATCTCTTGCTGAATATCTGCTGAGTCATAGACAAGCATATACAGTCTGGCTGCCACCAGCTCTTGGGCCTGCAGGTCAGCTGAGTTGTAGGTAGTGGGTCCAAAGAACCTAGAACAAGTCCTGTGTGTCCACTAGACTCCAGAGTCACAAGTGGCAGGCCCAACCCAGACCAAGTTAACTCTGTTCCTGTTGTGCATGCAAGTACAGCACACTAGTCACCAGAGCATATGCCCATCTGTGGAGAACACACAGAAGGTTCACCCAAAGCCAGATTGCAAAAGGAAATTGTGTATACTCATGGACTCTTTGGCATAAAAGTTAAAAAGAAATTACAGCTGCTGCTTTTACTTGCAGAACCTCCAACAGTGCTGAGGGCTAAGGACTTCTGCCCACACTCCAGTCAGAGAAGCAGCGTCTATGAATTCTGGCATGTGGGCATAAAAACCAAAGGAAATTGCAAGCATCAGAGAGTGAAGACCCAGTTGCACACTAGTAACTGCCACCTCCCAGGCTTCTTCCCAAAGAGCTTACAAATGAATCACATATAAATTCTCTTGGAGTGTTTAAATTGAGTTACCATTGGATATATTCTGAAAGTTGGTTGTTTTGCGTGGTATTGTTTCTTAGTTACTTTTTCTCTTTTGCTGAGACAAAATCCCCAATACCCAAATTTAAAAGAGGAGAGCTTTATTTATTTCACAGTTTGTGTAGGTTTCAGTTCATAATTGACTGGTTCCTAGACAGGGTGGCATGGAGAGGGGCATCGCAGAGGAGAAATAGTTTATGACAGACAGAAGGGACAAGACAGAAATTTAGCAAAATGGCAAACTACAATTGACCAACAAGCAACAACAGCAGCTCTTTCTGTGCCTTATATCTTATCCAGGCTAGGGCAGGTTAACACTTACACCCTTAATTCTAGCATCACAACACGAATAATCCCAGTCTTACATCCTTGATCCAAGTGGTATACACCCTATATCCAACCACCTCTGAAAAGCCCCAACTATGACTGCATGAGGCTTTGGAGGGACATCTAGATACAAACCTTAAAATAATAATCTCATACATATTATCAGATCATAGTGCAGTGAAACCACAAGTAAATGGCAAAAGACACCAGACAAGCCACACAAACATGGAAATTCAGTAATACCCTCTTAATCTAATCTAATGCAGTCTCAATCAAAATAACAGTATCACTCCCCCACAGAATTAGGAAAAACAATCTTAAAATTCGTATGGAACTAAAAGAGACTCAGATTAACAAAAGTAGTCTTGAGTAACAAGAGGAAAACAGGAGGCATCACAACCCCAGACTTCAATTTATACTATAAGGCCATAGTGATAAAAACAGCATGGTAAACCAGCATGGTGGCACATGCCTGTAATCCCAGAACTCCAGAGGCTAAGGCAAGAGGATCATTGCAAGTTCAAGACAAGCCTGGGGAAAAAATACCAGTATAGTATTGGCACAAAAACTGACATGTGTATCATTGGAACAGAATAGAGGATGCAGAAAGAATGCCAGGAACGTTCAGCCATCTCCCCATCTACAAAGGCCCAAAACCATGCTGGAGAAAAGATAGCCTCTCTAACACATGGTGTTAGGAATGCTGGTCATCCTCATATAGAACAATGGATCTATATGTATATCTCTTGCCTTGAATTCCAGTAAAATCAACATGGATCAAAAATATAAATGTTAAAATAGAAACAATCTATCAGAAGGTAAAACTCTTGAATGCACAAGTATAGGCAGGGAATTTCTGAACAAAATCCTAAATGTACAAGAAATAGCATCAATGGGGGCCAAGGATTTAGCTCAGTGGCACAAGTACCTGCCTGGCAAGCACAAGGTCCTGAGTTCAATACCCAGTACCACAAAAAAAGGTCAAGAATCAACAAATAGGATTATATCAGATTAAAAACTTCTGCACAGCAAAGGAAATATTTAACAGAGTAAATAGACAATCTACAGAATGGGAAAAAATTTACCAGCTATTCTTTAAACAGAGAGACAATATCTAGGCTATATAAAGAACACAACAAATTTGGTTCCCCAGTCAAAAAGATGAGCTACTAAAATGAATAGACACTTCTCAAAAGTACAGAGAGCTAATATATACATTTAAAAATGTTCAAATCTCTGGCCATTAGAGAAATGCAAATTAAAACAGCACTGAGATTTCATCTTAGTCCAGAAAGAATGGCCATCATCAAGAAATGAAATAAGAAGAAATGTTAGAGAGACTGCAGGGAAAAAGAAACCCTTTTTACATTGTTGGTGGAAATGTAAGCTAGAATAACCACTATGGAAATCAGTATGGAGATTTCCCAAAAACTAAAGACATAAATTCCATTTGACCTGGTTCTTCCTCTTCTATGTATATGATATTTGCATATCCATGCTTATAGCCAAACAGCTAATAATAGCTAAATTTTGGAAGTGGCCTATATATCCATCAACAGATGAATACATAAGGAACATGTGGTATTTATGCACAACGGAATACTACTCTTACATAAAAAGGATAAAGTCAAGTAATTTGTAGGAAAATGGATGCACCTTTTGACTATAATGTTAAGTGAAATAAAGCACACACACAAGCTTAAATATCACATGGTTTCTCTTGTATAAGCAACACAAAATATAAATAAAGAGCAAAATAAAAATAGATAATAAGAAATATGGAAATAAGTCTTTGCCAAAGGAAAAGAGATCAAGAGATGAAGGGAGGAGGGACGGGAAGGAAAGGAGATGAAAAAGAATTAAGATGTATTATGTACATATACCAACTCCCCATGATGAATGGAATATTATGTACTGCAAACATGTACTAAAAATATAAATTGAAAGAAATTATATTGAATGTGTAGACCTCTTTGGAAAGAACTGTCCTCTTGGTACTACTATGTCATTCAACTTGTAAATGTGGGATACATTTCCCATTTCTTAGGTCTTTAATTTCTTTCAACAATGTTTTGTAGTTTTCAGAGTATAAGTTTCAGAACTTAAGTTTTACACTTCTTTTGCTAAATTCCTTAGTATTTTATTCCTTTTGATGCAGCTGTAAATAGAATTCCATTAATCATATCATTTGCTTTTTATCACTAGTGCTTAGAAATACAATTGTTTTTGAATATTGATCTTTTTTATTTTATTTTATTTTATTTTATTTTAAAGAGAATAAAACAAAAGAGGGCAGAACAAAGAGATCAGAACAGAACAACATAAGCAACACATCACTTTACAATAAGACAACCAGACATTAACAGTAGCTGTCAAAATATCTCTTTCTCTGCTATAGTTGAGCATAGTTTCAGATACAACAATATCAAACATAACACAATAGTATAAAACCATTCAAGAGAATGAAAGAATTATAGGACATTATGAACCAAATAACTATGATCAATAGCTACTATAATATCTCATTTTGAATAAAAAGATTTGTTTATACTATCACATATATTAAAGTCCCAATAAGACACAACATGATAGAACCGATGGTAATAGCAGAGTAGAAGCATGGTAGGACTTCTAAGGAAGATGATATTAAATCAGCAATGGCTGCCATAATGTTTTGTCTTCTTCAAAACAGCTTTTGTATATTGATCTTATATGCTGCAATTTTGGTAAACTATTAGTCCCAGTAGTTCTATGTGAATTCTTTATCATTTTCCATGCACAAGATCAGGCCATGTGCAGATAAAGACAATTTTACTTATTCTTGTCCAATCTGAATACCTTTTGTTTCATTTTCTTACCTAATTGCCCTAGCCAGAACCTTCAGTACAAAGTTCAATAGAAACATTTTGTTCCCTAACTCAGGAGAAAGTTTTCAATCTTTTGCCATTGATACTAGCTATGAGGTTTTCATAAATGCTCTTTACAACATGAGGAAGTTATATTCTATTCCTATTTTATTGAGAAGTTTTCATCAGGAAAAGGTATTGAATTTTTTCAAAAGTTTTTTTTCTGAGTATTGAGACAATCATGTGGTTTTTATCCTTTAATGATGTACTCAACAAAATTCTGAAGAATATATCAAGATATGTACAAACTATTGAATTCTAGCTACACAGTAAGAAAATTTTCTTCAGTTTACCAAAACCAACCTCATCAAACATTGTTAAAAGCTTTTTATGAGCCCAGGAAAAGAAATCATTGGAAGCAATCTAAGTGAAAAACTACTAGGAGGAGTGACTGAAAGATACTCCAAGTTACCCATCTAGAAACATTCTATAATAAAAACAAAATTTATTTCCATGATTTTTTTTGTGCTTGCCAGGCAGGTACTTATGCCACTGAGCTAAGTCCCCAGCCCCCGTCCAATTATTTTAAAATTCCTTTTTCTGTGTTAGGGAAGTTGCAGAAGAAAGTTGCTCAAAAATCACTCAACTCCTTTGCATAGTAAGCTACACTGTCCAGAAGCACATGTCAGATGATCTTCCTTCTACCAGAGAGGACAGATAAATATGACCGGGTTATAGTAGATATGAAATTCAAGAGACACTGAAAGTCAAAGTAGAAAGGAGAACAGATATAAGAAGAGAGAGAGAGAGAGAGAGAGAGAGAGAGAGAGAGAGAGAGACAGAGAGAGACATAGAGATAGTGACAGAGAGAGAGATCTCCAATGTGATGTAGTCAGGGATGATACTCTGAGGGAAAAAAAAAACTCAAGCGGAGGTTTGGACTGCGTTTTGTGTTTAAAGCCTCCATCAAAGTACTAGCATGTAATCCATTAATCCATAAAAATGGACATTTCCTCCTTGACTTACAAAACAATTTATAATAATGGGTCACCGGGTGAAGGAGTGAAGAGTAGAAAGGTAATTTTACCCAATTTTACAGATGAAAGATCAGGAACACTGAAGAAAAATGCTTGGGTTTGTGAGGAGTCGATAAAATTTCTGTACGCAGGATGAAACAACAAAATGTATGAGTTTTGGTATCAGAGTGCTTTCCACTACATGTCAAAAGATATTTCTGCCATGATCTGGCTTAAACAAAACATACTAGTTTATTTGTAAAGATCATTATTTTATTGAACTATTTTATTATGCTTCTTAGCTAGCTGGGCACTCCACAGCACCACTGTCGATGTCATCCATGATGTCATGAAAGTGCCAGTTGTCCACATTGCAACTCACAGACTGGGCAGCCCCCAGGATTTCTTTAATGCTTCCGGAGAGTTCTCTGTCTAAAGATTGGTGCCGCCTCTGTTGGGCAATGCTGACAATCTCATCAAAGCGGTACTTCCTCTGTGTTTAATGTTTTTCTGCTTTTTTCTGTCTCTTGGCAGCTCCTTGAGGGCTTTGATGATCAAGGCGGATACAGAGGGCACCACCTCACCCTGAGCCTGTCTGTGGCGAATGATGAGCTTCACTGTAACCCTCAGACCCTTCCAGTCACCAGTTGCCTTGGTGATGCCATCACCCACTTTTTTTGGAGACAGACACAAGAGGCTGATCTTGGGGGCCAGGGCAGATGTGGCACCGAGTGCACTTCCAGTTCACAATTTTTATCTCACTGGGGTCGAACTTGGGCAGCATGGTGGAGGTGGCTGGTGTGATGACTGAAGAAAGTTGCACATTAGCCTCCCTAGCCGAAAACCAAAAAGCAAAATATAATTTTTTATCTTACATAGTAGGATATCAAGCTATAGTATATACTGCAAGGTTAGTTCAGCATCTGGGTAATCACATGAAGGACATATATTTTTTGATGCCTCTTTTCATCGTCTGAATTGCCCCCTTCATACTAGGGCCAGTTTCTCCTATGATTATAAAAAAAGCTGCTTGTAGTAGTCACCATATGTGTACTTGTTCATATTACATGTCTCTTCTTCAAGTATAAACTAAGAATACTTCATTTTAGTCTCACTGGGGTTCTCACTGCTCACTGGATACTGCTGAATGTATTAATAATTATCATCACTGGTCTGTCATCCTCTTACTGGCTTAAACCTAGGTTCCTAAATCAATCCCCATCTTAAAAGGAAGAGGATTACCGTAAATGATTTACACTAATTGGGCCATGAAAATTAATCAAACATGACCAAATTACAGTTAACAGGAATTACACAGAGAGCAAAGGAAATGGGAAGAAAGAAATTATAAATAAATAATACAAATTAATTTCCCAAAATACGACACAAGTCTCTAGAGTGAAAGTAACAAAAGAAATAGATACATGAAGCACCCAATCAGACCCAGGACTCTAGTCAAGAAACGTCTCTTAATGCAACTATTGTAGAGCAGTAGGGATGATTTCACTGGTCTGCTAAGAACAGTTGGCTATATCTGGAGACGTTTTGCTTCTCACAGATTGCAGTAAGTGTGTGTGTGTGTGTGTGTGTGTGCACTCACGCACTCGTGTGGGTGCAAATACCTGTGTAACATTATATATAATGGGAATATGAAGCCGAGGATGCTGCTAAACATCTTACAATGTTAAAGAACAGCCTCTTGCAACAAAGAATTATCTGGCCCAAATGGCAGTGGTGCCAAGGTTAATAAGCCCTGCACAAGAGAGTCACAAATACAGATGGGGGCATGGTGACAAACAGATTGTACAGGGAAAAGTAAGGAGGTTTCTACAAAACACTTGATTTTCATGGAGAGTTGGAAGGAAATTAAGCAATATAATAAAGTTAAGTAACACAAGAAATACAGAAAGATTTTTAAATATCAGGAGAAAAAGATATAATTGTTGGAATATCTTAGATTTTGCAGAGAATAATATTATTTTTCAGTGGTATTTTTATACAATGGAGTACTACTCAGCCATACAGAAGGATAAACTGGAGACTTTTATAGGTAAATGAATGTAACTTGAGAACATACTCAGTGAAATAAATAAGACATGCATGTAGAAACATAATATTGCTTCATTAGTGTGAGAAGCTAAAAGAAAAACCATGTATATGTATATAAAAAAGTTAAGATATTTATAGTACTGATTTCTCTGAGTTCACTGAAGAGAAAGATTTGTGCTGGTATTGTTTGAACAATTGAATGTAGATGTCTTGTGCTCTGGGTGAATGATTTGAGGATGATAATGTGCAATCTATGTACCATTGTTGCCCCTTGATTGATGTGTTTTGAAATTTTACGGTAGGTGCTTCCTCCTCCTCCT
>PVJX010051373.1:0-10346 GCA_004027295.1 Dolichotis patagonum | reverse complement strand
AGTGAGACCCTGTCTCAGAATAAGAAATCAAAAAAATAAAGGGCTGGGAACGGTAGTGCATTCCCTCTCCCCAAGCTGGATTGCTGGAAAAGTACGGTAACTTATATTATGCATGCTCCCAGCTGTTCCATTTTCCTCCTTTAGGGCCTGTTGACATTGCGGAAGAGAAAATGAAAACTGGTTTAAACCACAGTGGGGCTGTTTCTGGGCTTTCATAGCTGACAGCCCAGGACCATGTTGCTTTAAGACATGGCTGGATGGGGACTTGACTCCTCCCAGCAGGGGCCATGGTGAACCTACCCCACCTGCAATAGAACAGTTGAGCCTCTGTGGTCCCAGGAAAGGCACCTCTGCTATGGTGGTAAACCAGGTTGTGCTCTGATTTGCCCAGTTTGTTCATGTCCAGTTCCAAACCAGTGGCTCTGGTCAGGGTAGTGAGAGAGGGGCCCGCAGCAGCCTGACCTCAGGGACAGAGAACCAGGAAAGGGCTTTTCTCAAAAGCAGCTGCTGTCATTACCCAGGGTCACCAGATGCCACCCTGAGCGGACAGCACATGGGTTCCCTAAGGCCAGTGGGATGAGGACGGAGACCCAGGCACAGGTGTTTTGACCCTGGCCTGAGGCCCCATGTTGCCCCCATCCCAGGCAGCTGGGTTCGGGTCCTGACCACCGAGTGCATCAAGCGGCTGTGTCCCGTGCTTTTCCACAGCAACGGCTCTGAGTACGTCATGGCCCTCACCACAGGCAAGCATGAGGGCTATCTGCACTTCGGGACCATCACGGGTAAGGGAACCAGAGACCTCATTCCAAGCCATGTGCCCTCAGCTCGGGAGTCACTTCTCTGTGTATGTGTGTGTGTACGTGCATGTGCGTATGTATTCATTTTTAGAGATAAGGCTTGGGAATATGTCATGTTGTATATCTTTCACTATTTGTTTGGTTATCAAGGGTGGAAGCCTAATTAAGAAATCCTTCAGATCCAGGCATGGTGGCACACATCTGTAATCCCAATACTTGGGAGGCTGAGGCAGGAGGACTGGTGAATTTGAGAGCAGCCTGAGCTACAAAATGAGCTCAAGACCAGCCTGAACTGCATAGTGAGACCCTGTCTCAAAGACAAAAAAAATTGTTTTTTCTTCAAATATAATGCATTTGTAGACTTCTAACAATGAAAAGGCCAGGTGTCAGCTTCAGGCATGGCTGGATCCAGGGGACTACAGGATATCTGTCCATCTCTGGGCAAGATAATATAGCATAGTAACTTACTGTGGCAGATTCTGGAGAGAAAGTGCTCTGTCACACCCTAGTTGTGTGGTTTTAGACACCTGACTTGACCTCACTGACCTCTTTTTCCCTATCTGCAAAATAGGACTGAATGGTAATAGCAGCACCTACTTTTTTCAGTTGATTTAAAGGTAAAGGAAGTTGGCATGTAACAGTTTTAGAACTGGGCCAGGGTCATGGTGGGTATGATTAATGGTTTATCATTATCTGCCCTATGATTTGGCTTCATTTTGAAGTAGACTTTCCTTGTGGTATTTAATGATGGCTTCTGGGCTGGATGTGGCAATGCAGGCTTATAACCCCAGAATTCTGGGAGGGTGAGGCAGGAGGATCTCAAGTTCAAACTTGGGGCAAGTTAGAACTTTGGGGCAAGTCAGCAATTGAGCAAGTCCCTATCTCAAAATAAAAGTAGAAGGAAAGAGGCTAGGATGGCGCTCAAGGCACAGGCCCTGGCTCACTGGAGACGGCAGGGGAAGGCTCCTGGGAGCTGGGGGTGCACTCTTACCTTCTCTGAGTCACAGACCCAGATTTGCATCCATTCCTGTGCCCACAGGCAAACTCACAGTGCTGGGACAGTGTGCCTGAGGGAAAGGCCCCCTGGCACAGCCGAGGGCCGGGAGGCGCTGGGAGGACACTGCGGGAAGCTGGTTGGGCATAGTGGGGTGGGAAGGGCCTGAACTCACTCTCTTTCCACAGAGGGCCGCGTGTCCTTTGAGATGCTGCCCAAGAGCAAGTCTGTGTGCGAGCTGATCTCTGGTACTACGCCCTCCCCGCCCATGGGGGGCTGTGGATGGGGGGAAGAGCCTTTGGGGGGAGGGGAGCATGCGGGTGGAGTGGGATGGGGGAATCATCGAGTGAGTAGGTGGCAGGGTTCTCCCAACTGCTGTGAACTTGCCCTGCATCCTCAGTTGGCAACTGCTCCATTTTGTGGGCCGTGTTCGTCTCAAGCGATTATACCATCCTGCTGCTGGTGGAGATCCAGGGCCTTAACGCCAAGTCTTTTTGCGTGGTCGGCTACAGCCTGGGTAACCAGGGCGATGGGGGTCAGGGTGACCAGATTGGGGCTCCATCCTGAGAGAGGTCAGTTTGCCAGGCAAGGGAAGGGGAGGCTGTTCAAGTCAAACTTAGATGAGGAGGTAGAAGCTGCGCATGCTGATGCACACTTGAAATCCTAGCACCGAGAGAGGCTGAGGCAGGAGGGTTGCAGTTTAGTGACCCTGTCTCAAAAAAAAAAAAAAAAGACCTAGGGTTCAATCCCTAGTGGTGGGGAGGGGACTTAGGGTGGGGAATAAAGGCGATGGTAGAGTGGAGAATAGAGGCTAGAACCACCAAAGGAAGAGGACAGGGAGTGAGGTTAAAGTGATCGGAGCCAGATCCAGAAAGGCTGTGCAGCTCACGAAAAGGTTTGATTTCATTTCACCTGCAGTGAGAACCAGGCTGCCAGATACACTTTTACAGGCTGTGCACTGCATAAAACCTCAGGCAGGGGGCCAGAGGAGAAAATAGCCATAACTGGACTGCATCCTTTCAGAGGCAGTACATTTTTAGAATTCATCTCAAGGAATTCTGGCCCAAGTGGAGGCAAGCCTGGAGAGGGTTTGGGGGGAGTTAGAGGGGGCCATAGTTAGCTCTGGCTTCAGGTTTTGAATTTAGGAGACTGTTGTGTTTTCACCCACAGTCACTGATGACGCAAAAGTCCTGTACATCATCCCAGACTTCATCCCTGATGGTAAGAAGGGAAGGCAAGGGTGGCCCCGCAAATGGGTAGGGGCCAGGAGAGGCCCAGGTGACCCTGTTTCTTTGCTGTATTCTCTCCTCCTCTGATCAGCTCAGGGCATGGAGTTCCTGATGATGGTAGGCACAGAGAAGTACACTAGCTCTCCCATGGTGCCCAAGGGTATGTTCTTCAACACCTACAACAACCTGCTGTTCATCTGGGGCAACTTCCTTCTGCAGAGGTAGGCAGGGCCCCACTCTTCAGAGGGGACCCAAGTGACTGTGTCAGGACTGAGAATGGAGAACCATGGATTGGGGTAGTGAGAGATAAGATAGGGATAATATGTATGTATGTATGTGTGTATATATATATATATGTATATATATATATATATATATATATATATATATATATATATATATATATATATTTCGTGTTCCTGGGGATTGAACCTAGAATTGTTGCACTGAGCTACATCCCCAGCCCTTTTTGTTTTGTTTTTATAAGTTTCATATAGGGTCTTGCTGAGTTGCCCCATCAGGGTTGGAACTTGTGGTCCACCTGCTTCACCCTCCCAGAGCGCCAGGATTACAGGCATGTGCTACCCAGAAGTCTTTCTGAAAATGAAGCGTTATGTGGCTGGGTGTGATGGTGCACCACTGTAATCCCAGCACACAAGAGGGTGTTACAGGACTGAGTGCAAAGCCAGCCCGGACTGCGTAGTGAGTTCAAGGCCAGCTTTAAACTTGCCACAAGAGTGAGACCCTGAGACCCTGTCTCAATAAACAGAAAAAAGAAACTATGTAAGGACCAGCTAGGGGAACAGTGGAAGTGCATTTTCCAAGGACAGTTTAGGGTCCTTCCCACTTTCTAACCACTGCCATGCTAGAAAGCAAACTGCTTCTGTCCTACAGATGGGGGACAGAGACTCAGGTTGCCAAGGCTGTGTGGTAAGGGCAGAACCTAGGCATCCATGTCCCTTTGCACTGGTTCACAAGGTAGCAGAGAACTGGTCAGTGGGTCCCGCATTGTATATTCGGGATGCCTATGCCCTGAGCCTCCTGTCTCTGCCTCTTGTAGCTACAATGAAGAAAACTACACCTACCTGGCAGGTTTCCCCAAAGAGTTATGCATCAAATACCTGGTCAACTCGTTTGGTGGGGACATCGCTATTATCACGGAGACTGAGGAGGTGGGCTGCCTGGCCCACTTTCCACTCCCTCTCTGCTCAACCCAAATCGCCCTCCCCCTGTAAGGGTAGAGAGACAGAGTGGGAGTATCCTCCGGGACCCTGGGAAAGGGCATCAGAAGCTCCACCCATAACAGAACCCTGGAACTCAGAGAGGGTAAGAGTTTATCAAAGACACATGGCACCAGCACTTGACAGGGGCCACCCTAGACTGTAGCGAGACCCTGTCTCAAAAAACAAACACACAGAGGGATTTAGTGTAGCAGCATAAGTGCCTGCCTGACAAGCGTGAGGTTGTGAGTTCGATCCCTGGTACCAAAAAAACAAAAAACCCCAACACACAAACAAGTGAATGTTCTGGCATATGGGCTGGAACCTGAAGTGGTGGGGCTCACACATGTAGAGAGATGGCACTGCAGAGAGGCATGGGGCTCACCTGGTCCTACCTAGAGTGTGCTCCAAGCCTCAGTGCTGGGCAGAGGGAGGGTGCCGCTGGATGTCCCCACGGCTCAGACACAGCCCATTGCCCTGCAGATCTGGTACCTCCTGGAGGGCAATTATCACGTGTACCGGCTGTTCCCGTCCCAGGGCTGGAGTATCCACTCCAGTCTGCAGATGTTGCAACAGTCCTCCCTCTATGCTGCCAAGGAGACCTCAGTCACTTTCTTCTATGAAGACAGGGAGCTGTACCAGGTGCACAGAGAATGTTGCAGGGCCAAAAGGGGGCACTCGCTGCAGGGTACTGACAGCACCTTACTGGCCCCCTGCTCCCGCAGTTGGTGTACCTCGAGGGCCACGGGCAGGGTCGCCTGGTTAAGAGGCTGGTGCCTGTGGAGAAGCTGCTGCTATATGAGCAACAGAGCCACTATCGCTTGGAGCGCCAAGGGTAAGAAGATGGGGACCACACAGGTGGAACCAGAAGGTCCCAGCCCTGGGAGCAGCACTTTCCAGGCTAAAATGGGGAGAGCTCAGCACCTGTGAAGCTCAAAAGGGGAGCCAGACCTAGTCTAGGGGGAGGGTAAATCAGGGAGGGTGTCAAGGTGGAGGTGTCAGCTCAAACCCGAAGGATGAGGAGAGTTAGGCAGTTGGGAAGGTGCTGACTTGTATTCTAGCCAGGAGAGGAACCATGCATACAAAGGCACTAGGGAAGAAGGGACAGTCTGTGTTGAAGAATCACAAGTTAACAACAACAAAAAAACAAAAAAGAATAACAAGTTTCAGCCAGGCATTCTGGTACACACTTGTAATCCTAGCACTTGGGAGGCTGAAGCAGGAACGGAGCTGAAGGTTCAAGTCCAGCCTGGGCTACATAGTTCAAGGTGATCTTGAACTCCACAGGGAAACTTTGTCTTCAAAACAAAACAAAACAAAAACTGGCACTTGCCTTTAATCCTGGCACTCAGGAAGCTGAGACAAGAGGATTGCCAGGAGTGATGACTTCAAGTCTAGTCTGAACTATGTAGGGAGACCCTGTTATTTGTTTGTTTTTTGCTACCAGGTATCAAACTCAGTACTTGCGCTTGCCAGGCAGGTGCTACGCTGCTGACCCTGTCTTAGAAAAAAAAAAGGTCAAGTGCACTTGAGCAATTTAGTGAGATCCTGTCTCAGAATGAGAAAAATAAAGAAGGGGTTGGGGACTTAGCTCAATGTCAAGGCCCTGAATTCAATCTCTACTAATACACACGCACCACACTGCACACAGGCACAACGCACACATAGACTACAACAGACAAAACTAACGCCAAGGGGAGGGCTTGGGGATGGGCCGTGGAGGGCAGGGGCTTTGGTCTGAGGGACTAGGACAGCCAAGGGGTACACTGAGAGGGCCTGAGGCATGGAGCTGGATTAGATCTGTGGAGCCAGCAGCACAGGGGTGGGGGTGAGGCCTGGGAGGGTTGTGGTGTGTCCGGGTCTGCAGGCACATTAGTCAGCTGCCGCCCTACTGCCACTGTGCAGGAGCCACTCCGTGCTGGCCTTCACCAATGCGTGCCCCTTCAGCACTCTGAGCCTGCTGAACCTGCCCAACCCGCAGGCCTACACACGAGAGGAGCGCTACCGGGCGCGACCACCGCACATCCTGGAGAGCTCAGACTTCCACAGCGAGAAGTCACTGGCTGTGTACCAGGGCCTCCTCTACTACCTGCTCTGGCTGCACACCAAGTACAACAAGGTGGGAACCCCATGGCAGAGGGGACGGTGACCTATGCAGCAGAATTGGAGACCAAGGTTCCAGGACTTGGAGGGCAGGGAGGCAGGGCTAACGTGGGCAGGCCTGTGAAGAGTGGTTTAGAGGGTTCAGGTAATGGGCGAAAGCTAGGTTTGGTTGTTGTGTGTGGTGGTGCATACCTGTAATTTCAGCAGTTTAAAGAAACTGAGGTAGGACGATTGCAAATTAGAACCCATCCTGGGCGATTTGGCAATTTAGTGAGACCCTATCTAAAAAAAAATAGAGCTAGAGATGGGGGGCAGGGATCTGTGGATATAGCACAGTTCAAAGGTCCTGGGTTCCATGTCCAGTACTCCAAAAGAAAGGCCGGGGTTTGGGGACTGGCTGGAGTAGATACCTTCTGCTTGGGTTTATAGGCTGGAACCCAAGCTAGGGATATCAGGGGCTGCGCTTGTCTAGGCCTTGTCGCCCCACTGCTTCTTCAATCCTTTGGTCCCCACAGCCATATGCAGACCCGGTGCACGATCCCACTTGGCGCTGGTGGAAAAACAAGAAACAGGACCAGGTACGTGGAGAG
Source organism: Dolichotis patagonum (assembly GCA_004027295.1). Lineage (NCBI taxonomy): Eukaryota > Metazoa > Chordata > Mammalia > Rodentia > Caviidae > Dolichotis > Dolichotis patagonum. The sequence continues at coordinate 3,413 of PVJX010051373.1, read as the reverse complement.
GGTTGAGAGTCAGGGGAAGGGGGAAGCCAGATAGCCTCCCACATAGTAACGCTGACTGCTCACACCCACCAGGATTATTACCTGTATCTTAAGAGGAACTGGCTGAGCACGGGCGGCGTGCACATTGACATGGCCAGCTACGAGAAGATCTACAACCTCAAGTCCAAGTACCAGCTGCCCACGTACATTTTCCTCGACAAGGGCAACTCCTACCAGTTCTCCTTAAAGATGCGCTCTAAAGAGGGTCTGTGGGCAGATCCCGAGAGCCAGGGGAGTGCCTGCTTCTGGAAGGAGGGGGCTGGGACCCAGACACCATCCAAGGGGTGGGGCCTTAACCCTCCCTCTGCCTCGCCCAGGATCTGCCTTCCAGGTGCACCGCAAGCTGGCAGTGGGTTTCATGCTGGCTGATCCCCACTGCATCGAGGCCTTTGCGAAACAGGAGACCACTGTTATTCGAAACTCGATGCAGTTCTTGGTGAGGCTGGGCAAGGGTGGGTATCAAGGTGGTAGCTGAAAATGAATGAGGATGCAGGAAATCAGGAATGAATTAGTGTAATCCCAGCACTGGATTACACTGAGGCAGGAGGATCCCTGTGAGTTTGAGATAAGGTTGAGCCACATGGCAAGTTCAAGGCCAGCCTGAACTACAAAGTGAGACCCTATCTCAAAAAAATAAATAAATAAATAAAAAAGGTGTAGAGTCCTTGGGTGCTGGGAACTAACTGTTCATCTATTCCTCCATGTGAGAAATGGAAAACCATGGTTCTACTAGTCCCCACCGCTCCCTAGCTATAGAGTATTAAGCCGTCCCTGGGGCCATGGACCCATATATGCCTTATTTTTGCCTCTTCTACTCTCCCACTCCAGATTACACTCAGGGATAAAAAGCTTTGCTATGACCAAGGCATTAGTGGACATCATCTCATGAAGACTTCTGTGATGGTCAAGGTGCAGTCCAAGCCTGGAAGGGAGGAACATGGGGTAAGGGAGAAGCCCAGGTCTGTGGGCACCACTATAATTGCTTGATTCTACCTGCAGGTGCAAGGGTCTTCTGGGAACTGCTTCCAGAGCACACACTTGGGGCTCCATATGCAAGTACTGAAGCTTGGGATACTGGGCCCTGTGCTGGGACATGAGGGGTTGGACCGGGGCTCCACAGGGCTGAGTCCCAGTGTTCTCCCAAGAGTCCCACTAATTCATTCCTGATTTCCTGCATCCTCATTCATTTTCAGCATCCATCCACCCACACACTTATTGCTTTCCTCCATTCATGTGTTCAGGAAGGGCTGACATCACACATGTATAAATTACACACAAGCTTGTCTATTCATGTATGTTCCGTTGGGTACTTTTCTGCAGAGGAAAGTAAATATCTGAGAGATGGGGCTTTTTCTCATCCAGTTGGCACAAAGGTGGCATGTGGCCAGCTTGGCTTCCCTTTACACCCTGCTTTTTTCTTTCTTTTTTTCTTTTTTCCTTTCTTTAGTTCTGGGAATTGAACCCAGAGACATAACACTCAGCCTTGTTCTCTGTCTCTAACTCTGTCTCTGTCTCTCATTTGATTTTTGAGACAGTCTTCTTATGTGCTATAGTTCAGTCTGGTCTTGAACTCACTATGAAACCCAAGCTAGCCTCAAACTCATGGTGATCCTTTTGCATCAGCCTCCAAAGTACTAGGATTATAGGCATGAGCCACCATGACTGACTTAGTTTTTATTTTGAAACAAGGTCTCAATAAATCACTAAATTGCCCAGGCAGTTGAAGGCATGTTGTAATAGGTGCATTCCTTGGGTTATGTGAGATTTGGGTGTTGGAGTAAAATAATAAGGAGCAAGCATGGCTGAGTCAGGGTGGCAAAGAGGACAGTAGAAAGAGTCGAGGTCAGAGTGGGGGGCACTGCTCTTGAGGTCCTGGGGGCCACACAGAGTGAGGTGGCTTCACAGGGAGACTCTAAGCAGAAGAGGGACTTGAGTGCTCACTGGGTCCATCTAGTTGCCTGCAGGGAGGGACAGGTTTGGGGCAATGGAAACAGGAAGATCAAGGAGGAGAGAAGGTGGGACAGGATGAGGGTAGGGGCACCAGAGTTGGAACTTGGGAGAGAGGATTCTGGGTGTGTGTGCGTGTGTGACTGGGATTGAACCATGCATGGCTCAGGATGTACTTTGCTACTGAGCTACAGCCCAGCCCTCTGGATCTGTTAGCAGGGTATCCTCATGGCTTGGATGTATGTATGAAAGAGAGAGTTTTCAAGGATGGAACCAAGGCGTTTAGCCTGATCAGCTAGGTGGGATAGAAGTGCCATTAACCAAGATGGGTCCTAGACACACTGTATCTCAGATGCCCATTAGGCCTCTCAGGGAGAGAGGGGCTGATGGATATAGTCTTCAGTCTAGGGTTGGCCTAGGAGTGCTCACTGTATGGCTACAGGGTCTTCTCCTTAGCTACTGTCAAGCCCAGTCAAGTCTGTGTACCTTTGTCTCTTGGATAAGTGCTTGTACCTTATTCCCACATGAGCCCAGGGACTCTTCATTCTGAAGGCAGTGTCGTGGGGGTTTATTCTGGGATCCAGTTCCCCATATATTACATGTTCTTGCTGGCCTATTATTGGAGAATTGAAGCCCAAGATTAGATCTACAAATCAGGACCAGGAGCTGGTGCTTCTAGGTCATTAGGAGATGTGAGCTACTTTACAAATTGCATGCTAGAGGCATCTAGGACCAACCTGTCCTTCCAATCCTGACCCTACTACTTACCAGCTGTGTGGCTTTAGAATTAATAAGTTGCTTGAGCATGCCATGCCTCATTTTTCCATTTCTAGAATTGGGACACTGTCTATCATACAGGTCTCTGTGAGTTTTAAAGATGTATTATGTACATGTACTTTCATACAATAAGCACTCCCAGGGCAGCCCTAGCCTGAGGGCAAAGTGACTTTGAATATGGAAAACTCTGTTTTGTTCTGTTCTGTTTTTGTGGTACTAGGGATTGAAAACAGAGCTTTCACACTGACGTATATCCCTACCCACACATGCTCTCCCCACTTTGAGACAGGATCTTGCTAAGTCTCTAAGTTGCCCAGTCTGGCCTCAAACTTTTGATCCTCTTGCCCCAGCCTTTCAGAGTTTTGGGATTACAGGTGTGCATCACCATGCCTTGGCACAAATATGTGAAGCTCTTTGAGTATCACCCAGTGTCTTGTATACAGGAAGAGCTATATAAATGTTGGCAGCTATTACAAGTATAGTTGTACTTTTTTTTCACTTAAAAGATGTTTAAATTGGGCATGGTGGCACATTCCTGTAATCCGTGTACTTGGGAGGCTGAGGGAGGCTGAGGCAGGAAAATTGTTGTGAGTTCGAGACCAGCCTGGGGTACAGTGTGAGTCCAAGGCTAGCCAAACTGCATAGTGAGA
>PVJX010051372.1:0-10323 GCA_004027295.1 Dolichotis patagonum | reverse complement strand
GAAATGATAGATATACATGTAGAGACTCACGCATGTGTAGAGCTTATAAACAGGTTACACGAACCAACTATATAACACATGTTGAAATAAACAACTACTTTGAAAAAAAAAAGAGACACTACAATACCCAGTGCTGATTCCATAATGTCATGATGTGAAGTCCAGCAAAACTATCACTTTTTGTTCAAAGTGATCTTAGTTTGCTTTGCCTTGTCTAAGTTCAACACACATGGAGGTATGGACAGCTGTTTTGAGGAGAATGAGAGACATTATGACAGCCGTTCACAGCTTCCCTAATGTCTGGTCTTGAAGAGTGTAATGCCCTCCTCGTCCTACTCAGATCAATTCCATACTAGGTTGTTTCATGTGAATTCCCTATATGTGACAATATGGACAACTATTTGGAAGAAAACAAAAGTCAGTATGATAGAGATTGAATATCTCCAATTGTCTAGCTTTGAAATTTATGTCTTACATTGCTTTCTTGTGATCCGCTTTGCTCTGTTTTGTTGTATTTAATTTTACCCTATTGATATAATTGCATGTATATTTGAGTGGGTAAGATGGATGACCATATTGTTGTTTTTGTCAGATCATGGAGCAGAACTGTTAACAGTCTCACTGTTTGAGTGTCTACTTTACATGTTTTAACTTTGTAATTTGAACAACTATTTCCAAGAAGTCAGTATGTAATTAGTCAAGTAATAATTTCTTAGGTTTTATTGTTGTACTTTTCCTTTTTTCCTTGGAATACTGTATGGTTGCTACCCTTTATTCTGTTTTATTTTGTTTTGTTTTTTCCTCTTTAAATAAAATTATAAAAAAAAGTAAAAAAAAAAAAAAAGAATTTTTCTGGAAAAATGCAAAAGAACAGAAATGGGAAGACATGAAAATCAGTTTTGGCCAGTAAATTGACATATATAAAAAGTAGCTTCAACCTCCTGAAAAGCTTTAGTCTAGCCACAAAGAAAGGAAATAATTTTCCAAACATAAAAATGCTCATGCTCCATAGGAATGGGTGAGATTTTCAGTCTGTGTATATCAGGGGAAATAGAATTACCCAAAAACTAATACTGATTAAGTTTAATTATAATAAAACAAATGATGTTTTCAGTCCTTCCTTATCTTCTCAGGCAATGTTTTAGATCAAATTAATGTATGACATTAATAAGAAAATCGAATAGCAGACAGTTTCAAAGATAGGTAACTGTAAGTCAGGGGCTGTTAGTCTAAAGAGTTTAGGAATGAAGGTTCTCTGGGTGTTAAATGGTCTCAATCATTCTGTCCTGGTTAGTCTTGTTCTGGTTAGGATTGGCAAAGTAACCTACCTAAATTTTTGCTGGACAACAGAACTAATTCCAGAATCTAAAAGTCAGAATACAAGTTGTGGACTTGGTCAGAGGCCTCCAAGCAAGATCATTCTGCATGCATATTTGGGGAGCATGATTCAGTTATTACAGGGATTAAGGGAGGTAAAGAAAGTTTAATTTAAAAACCTTGGGGTCATTCAGGTTATATTAAATGAAGCTTGCATGTATGAGATACTGGTAAAATTGAGGAGAGATGGAAAAGACTGAGATACGTTTTGGTGGCAAATTTATTCATTCGCAACTGCTAATGGACTGGATATGAGGTGTTAGAAAAAAAGAATTCAGAGTGCTCTCTAGATTTTGTCTGAACGACCACTGAGTTATTTTACTCATAAAACTCTGACAAGCTATTTTTCAATTCCTCATTTGTAACTCAAGGATACCAATATATGTAATGGATAGGAATGTTTCAAAGACTATATTTGTAAATATGTGGGTAGCAGTGAAATACATATTTACATCTGACATTTTCTCTTTATTTATAATGCATGTTTTAAATCCATTAGTTTTTTTTGTCAAGAGAATCAAACTTATCGGTCCAACCTCTAATCCAAGCAGTAGATCATAGTTATAATTTCCATCTTCCTATTTTTGCATCATTGCCATCCTACTATGAAAACTATTATGGGAACCTTATGTTTGTCACATTCCTTATTGTGCTTTTTTCATAACCGGCTCATATGAAGGGAAAAAGGAATATTTTTCCTTCCTGTTCTAGGTTCATGATAGAGGCTCCTGTAACAAAACATTACAAGAGAAAAGCATGCATATTTATTTAATATAAATGTTACATGACCCAGGACACTTCATAAGCACTATAAAACTTGACAAAATGGAAAAAGTTTTGCATTTTTCATGCTAGATTTGATTTAGATAATCCTGGAGGAATACACAGGACAAAAGTGTGTGTAACCTTAAGAGAATAAACTGGGAGGCAGCAAGGCCCGATCCGATTCCGCTTGGCATCTGTGTACTGCGTCTCCTTTCTTCATATGTAGGGAGAGGAGTGTTGAATGAGAATCTTGTGGTCAGTTTAGGAGGAGATCAGAAAATGCTTCATAGGTTTTAAGGCTGATTCAGGCAAGGCAGGGAGTAACTAGCCTTCCTACTCGGCCTGTTCTCTCAAATGCCATGGTGCTCTATTTGGAGGTAGCATGTGTTAAACATCAACACTTAGGTATTTATATGTGACACTGTAAGACATCATACATTCTTAATTTGCCTACTTTGAAACTTCTAAAAAGTCAAACTCTGGTGTCCTCAGCACTGTCTTTACTTAATGCTCTGTTAGTAAGATTCATCCATGTTATAGTGATGTCATTCATTTTTACTGCAGCACAATAGTCCATTCGCTCTGACAACTTACGAACTTTTGTATTGATGCATATTTGAATTAGTGGCAGATTTTTTGTTTGCTATTTTTATGGAAATTTTATGGGTAAGGTATTTATATCATCTATCTATCTATCTATCTATCTATCTACCTACCTACCTATCTACCTGTCTATCTATCTAATCTACCATCTCTATCTTCTTTGGCATATTTACAAACTCTTGTTGGGTATACCTTGCTAATTCAATTACTGACTCATTGACCACATGGGCATCACTTGGGAGATGGCTAAAAACCTAATATATTGACTGTCCCCTCCAAAAGGCAATATGAGAAGGTCTCTAGCCAGTGTGTTTGATATTAGCATTTGAAACCCACTGTAGAAGAGTAATTGCTTGACTGTGGGATATAAAAAATTTCGGTTTTATAAAATGACAAAAATTAAGCAGTTAGCCGGGGGTTTAGCTCTGTGGTGTAAATGCCTGCCAGGCAAGCATGAGGTCGTGAGTTCGATACCCAGTACAAAAAAAAAAAAAAAAATTAAGCGGTTATACTAATTCTTACCAGACAAAAATGTTTATAATTTCTTCAATCCTTTAAATTGTAACAGTTCTAAATATTTGATAAATAAATAAACAAAAATGATACAATTTTTGTGGATGTATTTTTCATGTATTTAATTCTTACTTTGAGCATCTTTTCATCTTGCTGATCATGTAAGACTTTCATTTATATTTTTACAATTTCTAACTTAAATATATTTTTGTTCCTCTTGGTCTTTGTTAATTTTAAAATTGGAGTATTTGACTTTTTGTTAGTTGTCATTATTGATCTTCAGGAGGTAACACATCCTATGAATCTCTTCAATTCATGTTCTTCTTTCTGTTCTTTTTATAAAAGTTTTGAGGGATGGGCAACTTCAGTAGTAATATAAATTCCCTATTGTCTTCCTTGTCTGAGTTAAGAAATCATTCCTAAATCAGAATTATGTGCATTTATTTTTCTTTCTCCCAAATGTTTAATGTTTTATCTTTTATGCTTACTCTTTGTTTGAAATAGATTTTTGTGTGTGAGATGGAGTAGATATTCAAGAGAATCTGATATTCTTGCAGGTTGCATTTTTAGTCATTTTTATTCACTAGTTCCAACAGTCCTTAGTGCCATACAGTGGCTTGCCTGGAAAGACAAGCCAATGTTTTGCCTAAGTTAAAATATAGTTATAGATTTTCTAGTCTACCTTATTGAATAATTTTTCCTATTTGTTGACAGCAGCACCTCATTTTACTTACTATAGGACCTAAGTTTTACAATAGAACAAATCCTACATCATTAATCATGAGTGTTTTGGTTATTCTTGTCCATTGCTTTCACATAAATTTTAGAATTAGTCAAGTATGTAATGTAATTATGCAGAAAGTCTCTTTTCTTCTTCCACATTTTGGTTTTTTCCAGGGTTTCTGTTGGCACACCCACGCAGGCAGAGACATCCATGAATTGTGGTTTGCAAAGTCCTGTGACCAGCCTCACAGAGTTATTGTATTGTTTAGGGCTCTCTCAGAGCGTGTGATCAGCAGGAAATATTGCATAGACATACAGGATCCAAAGTGAACTAGCCCACAGTGGCTGGCTGTGTGAAGAGCCAGAGGGTCTAATAACTACTGGGGCTAAGAAGCTAGAAGCTTCGGACCAGGAGGATCAAATGAAGTGCCAGTCTGAAGCTGAAGGGCTGGAAGGTGCCCAGAGACTCACTGGTGTGGTTGGTTGGCGCTGAAAGGCTGAAGAAGCTAGAATCTGTTTCCATAGGTGATGCTGGCAGCAAAAGATGCACATAGGCAAACAGAATAAAGCTCCCTAGCCGAAGTCAATGTCCTTCTCCTCATTTTCAGGCTAAGGCTGGTGGATGGTGCCACCTACAGTCAAAGTTCGTCTCACCTCTGTTGCAAACCTGTATGCCCATCATCTCTAGAAGCAGGGCTGCAGACAGTCCCAGAAGCATGCTGAATTAGTGGCTTAGATATTTCTTAATTTAGTTGAACTGACAGTCGAGGTTAGCCATCAGGCAAGCTTTTAATCTGAGACTCAGTAAGTAAACAAATGACACTTTTGCCCTCTCGTGTCCCTCAGACACAAGCTTTCTTTCCCTCAATAAATATATTCTGCTCTTAAAACAAAAAAATAGAAACTTTTTTTTATTATTTCTGATAATACACTTTTAGGGTCTTTTGTGCTTTCTGTGTAGACAATCACAAGATGTACAAAAGTTTGGAGTTCTTTTCTTTTGTTAATTCATAATAAATGCTGTTTATTTTTCTTTGCCTATTTGCTGGCAAATTTTACCATTAATTGACTGAATTGAAATAATGATACTTAATATCTTTTTTCATCCTAGATTTAAAAGAAAGTCATCCTGAATTAATTTGAACATTGGTTGCCTTAATCTCTATTTAAATAACTGGGTTACCATTACAAATCATACATGAATTACTACTTCCACAAAATAAAATTTATTTAGACATACAATATTTACACTAGTATTTTCATTGCATTTTAAATTATTTTTCTATTTTCTCTGACTCATAAGAGTTTCAGGATTATGTTTTTCACTTCCAAATGTATGTAAAGTATCTTACAAGTTTTGTCAACTTTTAATTAATTTTATGAAATGAAAATACTATCCATAGACTATTTCTTAAAATTTTTTGAAACAAACTTAGTTTTGTGCCCTAATTTAAAACTGACTTTTACAAAAATTGTACATGAAATGGAAAAGGATATAGATTTCCTCATTGTTGTATGTAGACTGTATTCGTTACATCAAAGTTGAAAATTTTGTAGTTATAACCCTCTATATAATTGTTTTCATCTGCTTAAATATTAATAAATTAAAGGAATGCTTAGAAACCTATAAAAATTGAATTTTCTAGTTCTTTAATTTTCTTCATTTTTTATATTATCTCAGTTGCAATTATATTTATAAGTATATTTTTCTGCTATATTTAATGTTATGTTATATCTTGTGGTCCTTTTCATTCTTGTTTTCTCTTAAAGTGATTTTTGTTTTACAGGATTTGATGTCTACCAGACTTGCAGCTAATTCTTTATTTACTATATCATTTTCCCAGTCATTACTTTTTACTTTTCCTTATTCTTACAAGTTGGCTAATGGATTTGGTCTTATTTTAAATGCCAGTATATTGAAGTTTTATTATACATCTGACTTTTTTTTTAAGTCAATCTATACTATTTCTTTTATATTTCTCTCTTCTTCATTTCCTTTACTTTTTATTTAATTAATGTATATTTATTTTTCCTCAATCTATTTTTCAAAACTCTGTTGCTGTTTAATTTATATACTTTTTATTGTCCTTATGTGAGTTTTACCACACAGAATCAATTTAGAGTGGAAAAAAAAACAGTATATTGATCCATCTTTCTAAAGTTAAAAAAGTTTGAAACATTCATTTATCTGGTATTTCCTAACTTTTACACTTTAATTTTCCTAGTACACACTGGCAACAAAGCTTGGTAATGTCCATATCATGAGGGGTTGCCAGATTGCAAAATGCAAGATTTATGGCATCATGGAAGTTGTCACTCAGATTTCAAAGGAGGACTTGGAAAGCCAGGCAATATGTGACAATGTCAAAATGATAGTCATATAACACCCCTTAGAGGGTGTTATATTAAAGCTGTGGTAGTAAAGCTGAAGCCTTAATGGAAATCACAGGAACTTGGGGGAGTCAGGTTATGGAATGCCCTTTGGAGCTCACATTTCCTTGATGCTGGACTTTCATTGTCTTCATGATATAAGATCTAACATTTGTCCTGCTGTTCTTGGTCTTGCTTTTGTCCAATTCTTTTCTATTATGTCATTCACCTCTTTTGGAATGGGAGTATTTACTCTGTGCCACTCTATCTTGAGATTTAATTTTTTATATGGGCTCAAAGTTAATAACTGTGTTGGGTCTCAGGGACATTTGGACTTGGATTTTTGAGCAGAGCTAGAATTCTTGACTTAGGGAGAGGAAATTAGTTTGTTTTCATTTGTGGGTAGGATGATTTTATCACATTATATGGAATTATGACATTGTTATTTTGCTATTTTTGAATTTAAGAATGGTTTAAGATGATGTGTAAAGTTAACAAAAGATACATTTGCAATGCAAACTTGATTTTTTTTATTTAATTGGATTGAAAAATACTTAGGAGATTACTCAAGGGCACTTTGGAGTTTGTCTTGCTGGTCATTATGGTGTGGCCTTGGATACAATATTTTGTGGATGAGGCCTTCCTGTGTGACTCTCCCTTTCTTTCTGCTTCCTGGTGCCAAGAGTTTATCAGCCAAATCCTTCTATCATGATATTTCTGTCTTGAGTCAGCTGGTTCTCAACTGACACCTATGAAACCATAACCAAAAATAAATTTTTCTCCCCTAATTTAAGTTCCTCAGATATTTGGTTAAAGTGACAAAATCTTAATGAATGGTCTGCATGAGCTCACTTACAGGTTCTTATGTCTTCTTTTCAACTCTTTGATGTTTTCTGGTTTAGCAATAAACTGTGTAACTTTGCCCCTTAAATATCTTGCACATCACATTGTAGAACACATTCTCTAGCTATAGGGTCACATGCTAAATCAAACACTGAGGTTTCTCTAAAGCTATCCATAACCACCTAACCAATACCCACCCACCCTGGCTCATGGTGAAGACTCCCTATGGTTAACCAGCTCGGAAGGGAGGGGCCAGCCTGCCCCACCCTGCTTACACTCCAGTAGTCATCAGCAGACTGGGGAAAGCAGCAAACAGCAGAAATCCCTAGCTAACATTCTTCAGAGTAATTATAATGAATACATGAAGTTCTGGGGACCCCACAACCCACTTGTCCAGAAGAGACCTGGAACATGACAAGAGGAAGAAACAAAAAGCAGTCTTTTGCCTCTGACCCAAGAAGTACTGGTCCAGGAGATGTAAACACAGATGAGATCAGGAGTTGCAAACCTGAAGTATCTGAAGTAACAGCAACTGAAATAAACAAATTCATGAAGCTATAAAAGAACTTAGAACAGAAATACTATTACATGTAAAGGAAGATATAAGAAACATAACAAAATAATTGCTAAGCACCTCTAAAGAAGACACAGATGGAAGAATAGAGGAGCATAGAAAAAGGAGGGAAACCTTCAATGAAGAATATAAAAAAAATTACAATACATGAAAGAGATTCAGAGATAACCAGGAAATTAAAAATTCCATCAAAAGCTGGAAAAACTGCATCACAAAAACTACAGATAGACTAACAAAATTTGAAGTCAGGTTTGCAGCTTGCAATGGTGAAAGGAAAGATCTCTTAAAAATAACAAAGAACTAGGAAGTAACAATACAAAGGCTAGAAGATGACAAGAGTATCCATAACTTAAGAATAAAAAATGGGCATGAAGAAGCAGGGGCAAACACGAATGAAATACAAAGACTATTTACAGAAATAATTAAAGAAAATTTCCCAAGCATAGGAAAAGGAAATGATATTCAGATAAATGAGGCATACAGAACTCCAGCCAGCTATAGATCTATACCCAGACATATAATAATCAAGATCCCAGAAATTCAACACAAGAACAGAATAGTAAAAGCTATTAGAGAAAAGAAACAGATTGCCTATAAAGGAAAACCCATCAGATTCAGGACAGACTTCTCGACACAAGCCATCAGATCAAGCAGAGTTTGGAGTGAAATATTCCAAGTCCTGAAATAAAATAAACTCCAACTATGCAAAACTATCTCTCAACATTAATGGAGAAACAAGGTGCTTCCATGACAAAGAGGAATTGGGGGAGTTCATGACCACCAAACCAACCCTACAAAAAATACTGAAGGACATTCTAGAGAGAGAGAAACAGACCATGGTTTCAGGAACAGTGGCAGACAGGGCTCACTGAATAGAGCAGACAGTGGAATAAAGGGGAAAAGTAGACAACCAATGGCACAAAAATAGCACGGCAGAGATGAAGCAGAGACAGTTGGCCATAATCACTAATATGGATGACCTTGATACACTAATAAAAAGAAACACAGGCAGAGTGGATTAGGAGATAGGATCCATCAAGATGCTCTATATAAAAATATATTTAAGATGAAAGAGAGTTTATAGACTGAAAGTCAAAGATGAGAAAATAATGGTCTATGTGACAGGGAACCAGAAAAAAGTGGAGGTAGCTTGCCCATCAGCTGCAGATTGGTTGAAAAGACATGACACTTTTATACAAAGGAGAACTACTCAGCTCTAAGGAAAGAAAACTTTGAGGTTCTTGTAGGTAAATGGATACAACTCAAGATCATGCTCAGGGATAAAAAGGCTCAGAATCACTTAGGTGAATAGCAGCTTGCCTCCCTAATCTAAAAATAAAGTAGTTAGTGGGATACAAAATGTACAATGCACCATGTAACAGTGAAAGAGGAGGAATTGTCCAAAAAAGGAAGGCAGTGACCATTGTTAATCTTGTATCATGATTTGAAATCCATGTTGTTTTCATTGCTCTGTTTAGTTTGGTTTTATTCTGTTCTAGTGTGTCTACTTGTAGTAGATTTGATGACATAGACAGCTATTCTAAAGATAGCAGGATATACTATGGTAACCATTTTTGATTTCCTATTAACTTGATTTGAAGCCCTGTATTGCTCTCACTGTCTTGTTTTGACTGATTTTATTTGAATCTATTTTGTCTGATCACTGTCTTGTTTTGACTGATTTTACTCTATTCTGTTTTGTTTGATAGTATCAAGTCTGAGAGTAAGGCAACTACTCTGAAGACAATAAGATTCACTATGATACCCATTCTGGTTTGACTATTATCTTTTGAAGTCCTATAATGTCTCCAATATTTCATTTTTATTGATTTTGTTCTGTACTGTTTTGTTCAATTTCATTATGCCTGATGATATGGGCAATTCTCTTGAAGATAACAAGAAGCATTATGGTAACAACTTTTGATCACCTTGTAGTTTGGTTTTAAGTCGTGTACTATGTACATCCTTTTGTTTTGACTGAAGCCATTTTATTTTGTCTCATTCAGTTTTATTCTCTTCAAAATAAAAATTTAAAAAAGAATCTTTATTTTTATTTATTTGCTTTTTTAAACACAGGGGTTTTCTATTCAGTCTATTCTGAAATTGAACTCCTTATCTTCTGGCTTCCCTTTGAGTACTTGGGTCACAGGTATTCACCACTACACCAGACTATTAACTTTTATTTTTGAAATAAAAAATTTTATTTTTATGATAAAAGATATTAGTTCCATCTGTTAAAGTTCAGTAGAGTTATTCTGTTTAAAGGATACCTTAAGGTGACATTTGAACAATGAGTCCATTTCCAAGTATCAGGGATGTAAAAGGATTGTGGGATGAATTGAAAGAGTTTTCATAGATACTGGAGCAAAACCAATTGCAAACTGTTCAGTAAGACTGAAACACTTCGAATGTTTCAGTATGGTACATGATGAGGCCCTGTGAAGCTACAGAACTGAAAAAGGCCGACATCGAAATGGGCCTGTCATGTTCTGAGGTGCTTTGTGCGTTCCTCTTATGAACCTAGTCAAATCTAGAAAAAAACAGGTGCATTTGTG
>PVJX010051371.1:0-10324 GCA_004027295.1 Dolichotis patagonum | reverse complement strand
ATGTTCTCAGGGTTGGGGCTGGGAGTGTTTTCTTATTTCTGCCTTTCGTCATGTTTTTCGTTCCTTCCATACAAGTGTCCAGTGTAATTCCCAGACCCTTTTATTGTTGGTTAAGGCTCCTCTAGAGGGTGCAGGCTAGGAGCTTTATCCCTCTTCAATAGGTTATAAGAGATTAGAGTTCACCCACGGGCAGTGTGCGCTAGCTCCTCCCTTCTGGGCCAGTCAACCGTTGCAGGCCTTCACTGCGTCAGTGTGCACTGATCTCAGGGAAGAAACTGGGTCCCTGCCAGGGGCGTGGCCTAATCCAAGCAGAATCCACCAATCTGCTCGGCGAGGGGAATAACCAGCTGAAGCCACTTCCTTATGGAGTTAGGGCTGTCCTGCCCAAATCCAACATGTCGTCCAGTCGGTTTCCCCTTTCCCGTGGGAGGGTCTTATTCCCATCACTCACTGCGTCCCCAAGAACTGCAGGGCTCCCCGACCTCTGACTTCAGCACGTCTGCTGTGGGAATTCACGGTGCCTCTGGGTGGGTCGTGTGCAGAGCCGGTCCCGGCGAGCTGCACGCAGGGCTGTCCAGCTCTGTGCTCCGGCGGCTCAAGCCAGTCACTTCGGTGCAGATCACTTGTTCAGGTCGGGCAGGAATTCAGGCGTCTCGAGGAGGGTGCCATGCTCGCTGATCTTATCTTCACTAATAGTAGTCCCAGGATCTCATATTCGAGCAGTTTTTTGCACTTTAGTTTCTTCGTGGGTTGTGAAAGTTTATCTCTCTCTGTTTGGATCTCTCCAGGGTTTTTTATTCTGCATTTGAGCTGTCTCTCTCAGAGAGGGTCTCTCTCCTGCTACCTACCAGTCTGCCATCTTGTCTCGATCCAGGCCTCCTTTCTTCTAAGGGAAGTCTATGGTTGTCTGATAACAGAATTCTTAAGTATCAGGCTGTACTTCTAGAAGGACCAGCCATTCAAATAAAGACATGTTCTTCGTTAAATCCTGCCACCTTCTTGCCAGAACAGGAGGAAGAAATTAAAAATGATAAACATGACTGTGAACAGGTAATTCTTCATACATATGCAGCTATAAAAGACTTATTAGACACTCGCTTACTGACCCAGATTTAACCCTCTTCTGTGATGGCAGCTCCTTCATGGAAAATGGAAAAAGAAAGGCAGGATTCTTCTGCTAATGTCTCAGTGGCAATTCAAGACATTAGACAACAAATTAACAACATGTCAGACTCTGAGATTCCCTGGACCTTGTGTTTCTCCTCCTTATGGAAAGCTATTACTAGTTCCTCTTGGTGCAAATCTTTGTTAACTATACTTATAATTGTCTTATTAATTCTACTCTTTGGCCCATGCATACTTAACTGTTTCTTTAGCTTTGTCTCCTCCAGACTTAAAGCTGTGTGAGTACCCAAGATGATAATGCCTTGTGTCTATCGAGGGCCTCTAGACAGGATCTCTGTAGAAGTGCCTCTGACTGCCATCCAAATATTGCGGCCCTGTTCAGCCTGAAACAGTTAGATTGGTCTTCTGTCCCTTTCCCCTCATGGCAGTTCAGGTTACTTCTTCAGAGGGGGAATGTTACAGGCAGCTGAGCCAGTTAGAAATATTATAGGCAGTCAGACAGGGCTAGGCCCTCGAAGAAGCTGGCACAGAGGACCAGATGTCTGATGACCTTGGAGGCAACACCTCTTGTGGCTGCCAGATCTCAAAACAGAGGAAACACACCTCTTGCTGAAGGCCAGATCTCAAGACAAAGGATCAAACAAATGCAAATACATCTACATCCTGGGGGACTGATATTCTAATTAGTTCCCTCTCACCTTGGAGCCACTATCCCATCCTTCTAGGGGAAAGATCATAGCTCCAAGAATGCCTGCTTCCTGCGTGACTTGCTTTGCCATTTGTCCCTAATGTAATCAGTTTTACCTAAACTATTGATTTTATTGGTTAATTGTAGTTATGTCCCACCTTATGCCCATCTGCTTTGTGAGTTCCCAGTCTTACCCCCACTTCAAACCCATAGTTTTACTCTATAAAAATCCCTAAAAAGACAGAGCCCTGGGCAACCCATTGGAGACCCCCTTCTGTCTCTCTTCAGACAGAAGCTTTCTTTCAATAAATATATTCTACTCTTCAAAAAAAAAGGAAGTCTACAGGCAGTCATTTCAAATGAGGGTAGTTGGTAAATTTGCTATGTCCAAATGATAGTGTAGTCACTTTCTAGCTAGTCAGTATCATTACTAAAATGTATATGGCCAGATAGCATTGCACAGATTATTGCCGAATTATTTAGTCACAAACTAAAGCAGTAACAATATCTGAAGAATAATCATTGGCTCTTATAAAAACCAAAAAATAAATTCAAGAGCTGTGTGTGGTGGTGCACACCTGTAATCACAGCACTTGGGAGGCTGAGGCAGGAGGATCATTATTAATTCGAGACCATAGGCTACAAACAGAGCTCAAGGCCAGCCTGAACTGTATAGTGAGACCTTGTCTCAAAATGACAAAACACCTAAATTCAAAAGCTAAACATAAAGAGATTCACTTGCTATCTTTTGAAGGTGTTTCATTTCATTTATTTTACCTGGTTTTATATTCTGAACATCACCAGCCTCTATATCTATTTTAAAGCATCTGTTCAATATGTAGGACTGCAATTATGGCAAACTTTTTTGTATTAAAAATTAGAACAAATGGTGAATGTTACTTACTAAAAGCACTTGAGTAAGCAGTTCAGTGTGATGTTTAATGAAAGGACATAATTACTATTATTATGTGCTACTTTGTACAATAGTAGAGAAACTACAAAATGTTCCCTTTTTTGCAGAAGGCTCTTAACAAAAACAAAGCTCATACATCTTTAGGGAAATCTCAGAATTGTTGAATATGCCTAAATATATATAGCTGATAATGCTTCACTGAGTTTGCAAAAGAAGGTAATTTATCCTAAATATCTCAATGGGAGAGTGTAATGAACAGGATTCATCCCAGAAAATGAAGTGGTTACATTAATGAGTGTAGCTCTCTTACTGATTGTTTTACTCAATAAAAAGGATATTTGAAATTCCAATAGAAAAATATGGTAAAACTGAAAAATACTTTTCCTATTGAAATGATATATGTTTTTAATAGGAATGAAGTTATTTAAATACTATGTCTGTAAAGGGATTTCAGGGATAAATGATCTATTATGAAACCCAAACAGAGTGTTCAGGGAGTGAGATACCTTGACCAAATAGATTTTTTGATTAAATATAGGCTGAGCTAAATTTATTTTTGCTCAAATGTTTGTTAAATAAAAATGTTATAAAAATATTGTTTTTCTTTATTGAGTTAAAATGTGCACCAAAACTTCAGCTACTTCAGTGTTTTAGCATGTGATACATTTTTGGATTATCATGTTGGACAATATCACTCCCCAGTAGTCTACATGGAGAAAGTGAAAGAATGTGTGGTTGTGTTTGCTTGTTTTGTTAACAAATAGAAAAATCTCTAAAAATAGATTTACTGTGATGTTTCTCTTTCTCTTACAGGTAGAAGATAGCAAAATACCCTGATTAGTTAATTAGAAGTTATAATTAAGTGATAACTTGACTGTAACATTTCCCATATTCATATAGAGAAAGTAAATGAAAAGAAATGAAGTAAAATATTTCATACTCAGGCATCTAAATCATTTTCTTGCATTTTCCACACTCAGTTGTGTGGATTTTCTGCACACAGCTAGGACAGAGCTGTATGTGTGTCCTTAGCTCTGGGTGCAGGTCGGGCAATAAGCTGAAGGCTAACAAATTACCAGCTGTGTATCAGAGGGTATGAATCCAGGGAATCTGCTGCAAACTGTTCCTATTATTCAGAAGAAAAAAGAGAAGGGGGGGGTTTGAAATATGCATGTGTTTCCTTGGCTATATTCTTTAGGAAGGACTTCAATTACATACCTCTGTCTGAGCTTATATAATGGAACTCATGACTGTTGTAACTCTGAGGAGAAAAAAAAAATACAGGCCAAGGGTGGAAAGAGTGAAAGAGCAGAGGTCCTGTGCCCAATGCAGTGGAAAGAGAAAAGAAGCAAAGAAGATTAGCAAAGACTGTGGAGCACGTTACTTATAAAAGCCTCACCTTGACGCTGAGGATTTGTGAAGTTATTTAATAACTATAGATATGCATGTTTTAATTTCTAGAACTAAACACAAGGCACAAGTAAAAGAACAAGCATGAGTGATTTCTTGTCCCATTTCACGTTTTTAATGCATTTATTTTCCTTCAAATTTATTTCAGTTAGTAGGCAGCAAAAATTTCACTCCAAAGTGAAACTTCTTAGCTATGTTTGCTAAATCTTAAGATGTTCTAGGTATGTTTTGACAAAAAAAATTTCAAATAGACCATCACCATCTTTCCCTCTCAAGGTTACCTTGACAAGCAATTATCAAGGAATATACCTGGATAATAGTCAGGAAATCAGTTGTCTAGTTTTCCATTACCAATTCCTGAAGAAAAAATAGCTATATTCTGTAGAACTGTTTCTTTATTTTCTTTTCCTTTCTCTTTAGTTTAAAGCATTTATTCTGCATTAGCTCAGATACACTAGCAAGCTATTGAAGAAAAAAATATAGTTTTCCAACTGCCCAGTACTAAGGCAAAGAAATAAAACATTGTCAATGCAATTGAACATTCCTATGAATCTCTTTCTCTTTTCATGGCCCCTAGGAGTAAACACTCCCCTGCCCATGTTTACATCTTTAAAATATCTTGCCACATGAATGAGTGTATTTCTTCCAAAGAGAAACAAAACAATAAAAGTCATTATTAAAAAAAACAACAACAATGTTAAAAGCAAAGAGCATCCAGAATTTGTAGTTAATGGCCTTTTTTTGTTCTGTAGGGCCCTCATCCCAGCCTCCCCAGCTATCCCTCCTGACTTCTGTACCAAGATTTAGAGAGGCCATGTCCAGAAAAGATTCCTTTTCAGACCTGGAGTTCACTATTTTGTCCCCAAATTGCATTGACCTGGACCATCCTGAGGTCTCTTTTTCCATTGTAAAGTTATATACCATTTTAGAATTATTCTTTTTATTTTTAAGTTGGACTTACTTGATGTAGAACAAAAGTCAGAACTGGAAGAAAATAAGCAAGAAAATCCAAGCCAATTTATACCAGAAAAAAAGAAGCCTGTAGACTCAAATTATTCAAATGTCACAGATTAAGAGATATGATTTGTAGAACTTTACTTAGTAGTATACAAAATTATATTGTTTTGTAATGCACTTAGCAATATTCAGAATGTCTTCATCTGGAGGCAGATTAACTTCAGATATTTAATAAAAAATCACTTCTTATAAAAGTACAAAATGGCATTAAAAATTCTTAGGGGCTAGGTAGGGGTAGAGCATTTGCCCAGCCTTGGGTTCAGTGCTCAAATTTGTAAACAAAAAACAGGCTTAGAAGACAAATGTGGTGTTAATTTGTAGCAACATTTAAAGCAGATTGCTTCTCCAAGTTCCTAGCAGGAGAGTATTTTCAAAATCACACAAACTTAGGAAGTTGCTTACTTATTGATTGTGGTATTTAGGTACTATATAATCAGGGATGCATTTTTCACTTTTGTACAAAAACCATTGTGACATCTAAAGACAAGTGTATGTTTTTTTGTTTTTCTTTACTTTTTTACTTTTAAAATTGGTGCTTCACGTAACTTGAATTCCAGAGTTTAAAAGTAAATGTTTCTAGCTGGACATGGTGGTGCATGCCAGTAATCCCAGAACTCTGGAATGCTGAAGCAGGAGGATCACAAGTTGGAGCTGATTCTGGGCAACTTAAGGAAAAGGAAGGGGAGGATAATGCCAAAAGGGATAAATTGAATAAACATTTTTTCTGACATCAAATTCAAGATAATAAAATAATATATCTAATTGAAACAACAGTAAGCTAAATTGTGTTCAGTGTTACAGTGAAAGGTTGGCACTATGGCACATGCTTGTAATCCCAGCACTCTGGGAGACTGAAACAGGAGAATCTGAAGTTCAAGCCTACCCTGGGCAATTTAGTGAGATTTTGTATCAAAATAAAAAATAAAAAATTTCCTGGGGATGTAGGTAATTGAGAAGGCCCCCAATACCAGAGTTTAATAATTTTTTGTCTTTTTATAGAGAAAAAGAATTTGTAAATAGTTCCTTAGAGGATGCTATTAACTAAAAACCACACTTTAAAAACTATCATTTTCAATTGAAATTTTGTCAAACAAAATGAAATAAAACATAACCTCTCAAATCTTATGTTTTCTATTATACACATAGGCTATATCATTATGTCAATTTCTAAAATTATTCTACCCAAGAACAAAATATACAAGTTAACTATGAAAATCATATTTCAGAAACAGTACCAATCTTAAATGTGTTATACCTTAATGTTATAACTGACAGAGATGTCATTTTATAAGCTTACATTTATAAATTAATTTTTAAAATTTTTATTAGTACATGTTTGCAGTACATCCATTGTAGAAAATAAATACATGTTCATAACATATTTCAATTCTTTTTCTTCTGCTCATCTTTCCACTTCCCTTTTATTTTGCCAGGATCTGATTCATTTGCTTATCTTATGAGACCTTATAAAGCTAAATATCATATATACAACTAATAGGCCAAATACAGACTAATAGGCCAAAAAACACATAAGACAATTATACTAAGTCAGGGTACACTTTTAGATATATTACATATATTATATATGCTAGATTACAACACCTTTTCTCTATCTTTTTTATCGTATCATCTGCTTTTTATTTTATACTTTATATATTAAGTTTTCATATAAGAGAAACCATATGATATTTAAACTTGTGTGTCTGAGTTACTTCACTTAACGTTATGGTCTCAAGATGCATTCATTTGCCCACAAATGACTCATTTATCCTTTTTATGGCAGAGTAGTACTCCATAGTTTATAAATACTACATTTTTTGTCTTTTTAAATTTTATTTAAAGAGAAAAAAACCAAAACAGAAAAAAGGGTAGCAACAATACAAAATTTCAAAGGAAAAAAAGAAAAAAACCCACTAAGAAATCACTACTTGATAAATTACATACTGTCATCTTGGAAACAGTTGTTCAAGTTACAAAATTAAAGCATACAAAGTAGACATTCAAAGAATGAGACTGTAAAAGTTCTGCTCAATGATCTAACAAAAACTTGGTACTATGGTCATCTATCTTACACACTTAAACATACATGCAGTTATATCCTTTAGAGCACTTTCTTTTCCTCTCTTAAAATACTACATTTTCAAAAACCTATTCATATATTGATGGACATATAGGCTGTTTTGAAGATATAGCTATTATATATTGGGGATGCATAGATCACTGTGATATGATGTCTTTAAGTCTTTTGGGAAAGACTTATTTTCTTCAGCAATATTTAATAGCTTATTATTTATGTGTGACAAAAATCTTTATTTTTCTAACTTTGTTTCAAATTTTCAGATTTAAAAATATTCATGTGGACTATTAAACAGATAGCATTTTGTGAAAATCCCCTAAGAAGAAATGAAATTATTACAAAGTAATTACTAGGCATGTGACATGTGTGGTGATTTTTTATTCAAATAGGGATAGAAATGTGTCATATATTTTCTTGTCCATCATAAAAGTCACAACTGATACTTCTATAACAAGACAATATAATGAGAGAAAAGCATGCCAAATTTACTTAATCAAAATTTTATGTGAAACAAGATCCTTGAGAAATAAGGACTCAAAGATCCAAGGAAAAGGGTCAGTTTTTATGCTAAAGTTCAGTAGAGAATGGATGGCTATGTGGAAATGTGATTGGGCAAAAGAATATAATCTAATGACTATAGATTGAGGCAGAAAATGCAGAAAGGACTGTGCAGATTCTTCCTGAGCTCTCTGGGTTGCATTC
Organism: Dolichotis patagonum; assembly: GCA_004027295.1. Taxonomy (NCBI): domain Eukaryota; kingdom Metazoa; phylum Chordata; class Mammalia; order Rodentia; family Caviidae; genus Dolichotis; species Dolichotis patagonum. The sequence goes on along the minus strand of PVJX010051371.1, from coordinate 2,392 downwards.
TGTACCACAGTTTCCACCCCCTCTCCTTGGGTAGGGCAGAACCCCTCTAGAATGAGTGTTCTATGACCTATGTTCAGGCAAGATATACCAATGAACTTCTTTTTTCTTTCTTTTATTAGTGAGTACATGTTCATAGTAAATAATGTTTACATTCATTGGGAATCGATGCATACACATGTATATGTGCATATCTTAATTATTTCTTTTATCCCTTTTCCCTCCATCTCTCTCCTTCCTATCTCTTAGATCCTTTCTCCTGCTATTGTTTTAGTTGTGTGCATTACATAATGATCACTTTCCTTGTAGGAACTTGGTACAAGTACACAACACATCACAATTCCTTTTTATGAAAAGAAATCTGTTTACCTACCCTGCTTCCTTCCTCCATCTCTTAATTCCCTTACTATATGCAACATATCTATATTGCTGTTTCCTACTGTTTATCTTTATTTTACTTTTTATTTGTATTTAGGGTTTCTCATATAAGAGAAATCATGAAATATTTAAGTCATGCACCTGATTTATTTCACTTAACATTAAGGGCTCACTATATATTCATTTTTCTACAAGTGACTTAAGTTTACCCTTCTTTATAGCTGAGTTGTAATCTATTGTCCATAAAGAACACATTTTCTTTATCCATTCATCTGTTGATAGATATATAGGCCACTTTCAAGGTTTAGCTATTATGAATTGTGCTGCTATAAACATGGATATGTATCTGTCATTGTAATGCATTATCGTTAACTCTTCAGGGAAGATAGCTAAACGGAGAATACCTAGGTCAAATGGAATTTGTACTTTAAGTTCTTTGAGAAAGCTTTATAGTGATTTTTGTAGTTATACTAGTTTAAATGCTCACTAACAATGAAGAAGGGTTCTTTTTCTCTTCAATATCACCAACATGTGGTATTATTTTATTTCTTGATGATTGTCATTCTTTCTAGGGTAAGAGTAAATCTTACTGTTGTTTTAATTGGCATTTCTCAAATGACCAGTGATGTTGAACATTTTTTTCACGTATTTATTGGCCATTTGTACTTGTCCATTTATTTCAGTTGTCCATTTATTTCTGTATGCTTAAAACTTTAAGTTTTTCCTATTTTCTGATGGATAGTCACCTATGCTATGTAGCAGTTTTTGACTGGGTCTTTTAATTTGTAGGAGTCTAAGTTTTTGAGTTCTTTATTTATTCTAAATATAAGATCTTTGTCCCATAAGTAGTCAACAAAAATTTGTCTCCCGTTTTGTAGGTTGTCTTTTTACTCTGTTGATTGATTCGTTTGCTGGGCAGATGATTTTTAATTTTATACAATCCCATTTGTTGATTCTTGGTATTATTTTTGTGTAACTGTGGTTTTGATTAGAAAGTCCTTCTGTGCGCTTAAAACTTCAAGTTTTTACTATTTTCTGATGGATAGTCACCTATGCTATGTAGCAGACTAAACAGGGGAAGGCAATGGTGTGGCATGAATGTGAGATTTGCACCTTCTGATAGATTTCCCCAGAAGCCTGAGTGAAAAGGCCACAGAAGAAGAAAGACCTGACAGAGTTGAGAGGTCAGCTCTATGGAGACCTGGGGGTGCATTGCACTCTGCTTCCTACTGATTTCCCCTATGAATTCATCACTAACAAATAGTAATGCCACTGGTGAAACAAGGAGATAACAAAAGACCTGAGCCTCTCCTCCATTGGTAGATGGAGAACATACTCAAGAGGACAATGAAATGGGGGAGATAATAAAAGATCTGGAGAGAGTGAACCATAAGCCCTCTGAGCTAGAGCAGTAGGACTGAGGTTCTGTTTTCTAAGGTTTGACTATCATTTCCTAACCTAATAAGAGCAGGATCCTATAGGAGGGTGAGAAAATGTCTCAAGGTAATGCTCCTCCATGAAGGGGGGGGGGGATTGTGGGACATATTTTGTCAAAGGGAGATCCACAAACCAGATAGATACCCAGGAGACCTGGAGGAGGCCAAGCCAAAGAGAAAATCACCAAGACTTCACATTGGCTATTGGAAGTTACAATTAATGGTGCTCCCAAAAGTACTCCTGCTACTTATCCTGAGCTCTATAGGTTCACTTCTATGCCAAACTTGCCTGATTGTAACCTTGTAGATCAATCTCAGCTTGGGAAAAAAGTAATCACTTTTGTGTATAAAAACCCCTAAACAAAGAAATCTTTTAAATAACCTTTTTTGGGTCTCCTCTAGGTTCATTTGCTCGAGGGACTATTTGCTTTTGCTTTACAATAAATGTTGCTTTTTGCTCTTGCTCTACAATAAACACTTTTTCTCTGTCTGCTGACTCCACATTGTAATTCCTTGTGGGTTGAAAGAAGAACCCACTAGCTAGGTGGTAACACCTGGAATTTGAAACCCCTAAACAAAGA
>PVJX010051370.1:0-10324 GCA_004027295.1 Dolichotis patagonum | reverse complement strand
TAAATGGACACAACTTGAGACCATACTCATAAGCGAAATAAACCAAACTCACATGTGTAAATACCGTATAGTCTCCCTAGTATGAGAGTTGATAAGTGTATATAAGATTTTATGGTAATCATGATTTCCCATTTCATAGCTTTGAAGCCTTTCAATGTTATCATTCATCAGTTGGAATGGTTTTATTCTGTTTTGTTGGACTATATCATGTGTGATGGTATGAACAGCTGTTTTGAAGAAAACAAAACATTATGACAGCTATTGCTGCTTTAATATCATCCTTCTTAGAAGTCCTACCATGCTTCTATTCTTGTACTACCATTGGTTCTATCTATTACATTGTGTCTTATTGGGATTTGAATGTGTGTGATAGTTTAAACAAAATTTTTTATCAAAAATGAGATAGTACCCGTTGATCATTCTCTGTTATTCCATTCAGAAAGCCCTGTAATTCTTTCACTCTTTGAATGATTTTATACTATTTTGTTATGTTTGATATTATTGTATTTGAAACTATCCTCAGCTATAGCAGAAAAAGAGATATTGTGATAGCTACTGTTAATGTCTGGTTGTCTTAATGTAAAGTACTGTGTTGCCTATGTTGTCCTGTTGTGATCTGCACTGTTCTCCCCTCTTTTGTCTTATTCTCTTTAAAATAAAGGAAAGTTTGAGCCAATAGATTCCTAAATAGACAAGGTGTCTTTCAGAAAACACAATAATTATTAAGAATTTTTATAAATCTCAAGAATCAAAGTAACATTTCTGTAAAACTTCCCTGTGAAACATTAGCCAAGAACTGATGATTAAGAGAAGTTTGGCAAAGTCTGATGATAAGAATGCATACCTATAATCTAAAATTGAAACATCAATACAAAGGATTATGATGAAATATTATTTACATATTATATTTTCTAAGATTAGACATTTATAATAATAAAAATTTAATTAAAATATGAGGGAACATTGGAAGTGTTAATACCCTTGGAAATGACAGTATTTGTAAGACCTATTCATCAAGTGATACAACATTATCTTAACTAAATATAAATTGTGTTTGTAACCTCAGGAGAATTGTAGAACTCAGTAGTAGACCATCTGTCAGGTAATAATATATTAAAAGCATTATATGTATGTATTAACCAATTTGGTCTGAAAAATACAGCATTGAAACAGTGATTTTAAAATTAAAAATGAATTTGTAGATAAGGCAGACAATGTGATAAAATGGATTTTCCTTTAATTATGCGATTTTACATAAATGACCTGTTCTTTAGCTTTGAAGATGTGATTCCTTGAGCAATTGAAGCAATGGGTTTGCTCTTTAACAGTCTGATATGGAGGAAAAAGCAAATTTTTTCAACTAGCAATGACTGGTTCAGAATCTCAACTCTTTCATATATTATCAATAACTTAAGACTATAGCTTTAAATTTTTGAGCCTAATTATTAATATTTACAATAAAATGGAGGGAAACATCAGTTAATTGCTCATTTATATCTGTTCTCCATTATTTTTTTTTTCAACTAACGGAACCATTGCATCAACATAATACAACTGTCTATTGTCTAGGCAATGCATCAAGCTAAAGTATTTGACCCGCCAGGGTCCTTTGCAATGAGATGTGTATCTCAACACAGTTCTGGTCAATTAGATATCAGTTGTAGTGTAATGAGTAAGATTTTGCTTTTCTGATATAGGTGCCCTCATTTTCTATTGTCTACCCAATGGACAAGAACATGGCATAGAGTAATTATCTCATATTCATAAAACAAGCATTGTGGATAAAGAAGTAAATATGCTCAAAGAAGGCAACAATATAATAGAAAAATTTCAGTTTTCTGTCTCTTTCAGGTGACTGACAATATTTTACTGGCAGAAAATTTTGACATATGGCTCTTAAAGAATATAACATGTCAAAAAACTTGGGGAATTTTAGGCACTTATTAAATTATTTGGGTAGTATTAATTCTTCTTTATGTTCCTTTCCATACTTAAATGTATACCTGAATGTAAATGGTACATGTTTGTATGCTTCCCTATTTCACATTGAGGATTTTAAAAAAAGAAAGTTAAAGTGGTCAAATATAATACTGCACATAACACTCATTCTCTCATTAACAACACTCATAATAATGCTGCATTCAGAATTAGCAGACCAGTATTGATAAATTGTTTATATCTGATGTGCATAATTTACTAATTTCCTTATTTTTTCCTTGTGTTCTTTTTTGTTTCAAGAATCCTATCCAGGATACCACTTATCATGTCTTGTTTTGACTCCTCTTGGCAGTGATACTTTCTCAGGTTTCCCTTGTTTTTGATAAACTTGTCAATTTGACGGCAGTGGTCAGATATTTTGTACAACATTTCTCAATTAGGATTTATCTGATGTTTTGTATTATAACTAGACTGGGATAATAAATGTGGTTTCTGAAAGACTGCATATCTAAAATATTATCACGTCATATCATCCTGCTGACATGGAATCATTGTTGATGTTGACCTTGATTGCCTGAGATCACTTTTTAGACTTTTCTACCTCATATTTAGTTTTTATTCCTTTTGTTTTCATCATAATACACATTTATGGGAAACTGGTATGTGTAGTCTACATTTAACGAGTGGGAGCTATGCGCCACTTCCCAGGGCTCAAAATGTTTATATAAATTAGTTGAAATTTCTCTATATGGAAGAGTTCTTACATGAGTTTTAATTCTGTGATTTGAATTAAGATCCAGTACTACTTTGCTCAAACCATTCTTCCTTTAGCCATTGTGAACTTTTAGTTAGCTCTTGTTTCCCTTTGACATGTCCATGTCATTATGGGATTTTTTTCTTTTTCCTTTTTTTTAATTTTTTAGCATTTCTTTGCCTCCTGGAACCACAAAATTCACTGGGCTCTTCTGTGTGATTCTGCGTGAGACTTTAGTCTCACAACTTGTCATTTATTTAAGAAAGATTGGTTCTTTTTAATGGAACATGACATTAAAAATCAAGATCTTGACTCATAATTGTGATCATTAGTACTAGGATGCAGCTATTTCTAGGATGTCTCAGCTGTTATAGCAAATAAAATACGTGCAGTTATACTAATCTCTGTGTGTAGATAGACAAATAATGTCTCTTGTAACTGATTGTATCTCTATTGAGCTGAACATATGCTTAGATATTTTCTTTTTTAAAAAAATTTTATTTTAAAGAGACTAAAACAAAAGAGGGCAGTACAGAGCAGATCAGAACAGAACAACATAGGCAACACAGTACTTTACATTAAGACAACCAGACATCAACAGTAGCTATCACAATATCTCTTACTCTGCTATAGTTGAGCATAGTTTCAAATACAATAATATCAAACATAACAAAATAGTATAAAGCCATGCATAGACTGAAAGAATTACAGGGCTTTCTGAACCGAATAACAGAAAATGATCAATGGGTACTAATATCTCATTTTTGATAGAAAAATTTTGTTTAAACTGTCACACATATTCAAATCCAAATAGGATTCAATATGATAGATAGAACCAATGGTAGTAGAAGAATAGAAGCATGGTAGGACTTCTAAGAAGGATGATATTAAATCAGCAATAGCTGCCATAATGTTTTGTTTTCTTCAAAACAGCTGTTTATATCATCATCCTTTACCACAAGGATCGCACCACCCTCCTTCCTTTGCTTATTACTAAATTTCCACTCTGTGAAAAATACTAACTCCTACCATAAATTATTCACTGGTTTGTTTAATTTTAGTATGCATGTACACATATGCATCAGATTTCCCTATTTTAGCATCCATTTCTATATGATGATCAATGTAAAACTCTTCACATAGTGGTGTGACAAGGGGTGGCACTCAATTAATGATCATGGTGATGGTCATATTGTCATACTCTTGTAAAATTGAAAATTATCAATTCAATAGCACAAAAACTTTAGGGGAAAAGTGTTTAAAGTATCTGTGCCTAAGTTTCCTTTTTTGTTAGTGATAGTACTGAATTTGCTAAATTGAGAATGAAATCACATAATCTAAACAGACAAGGAACAAATGTCCAATGGATGCTAGATTTTAGGGTTTTCATTATTCCTCCAAGTAACTGACCTAGTTTGGCTTAAGATTTCTTTGAGTCACCATAGAAATTACAGTCTGGTCATTAAAGAAATGAGACTGTATGCCTTAAAACTGGTCCCAAACTTCCTGAGTAATGTGTGTGGCAGTAATAATAGAGACTCCCTCCTTCCAACACACATTGTTCCTGTGTTAGCTTTCCTACTCAGAGTTGCAGGATTCTTGATGCATTACTGTTATAAATCTCCTACAAGGTATGTCTCTTCCACATAGAGAGATTCAATGAAATCACCATTTCCTGTTCCACTCAAATGGTGAATAAAATGAGTGGAGTGAATCTTGTGTGTGTGGAAAATGAGAAGTACCTAACAGAGTGACACAAGATAAACTAAAGAAGTCTCTGTACTGTAATTGAGGGAATGGGAATTCATAGTCTTCTGTGGAAATAGCACATAGCTAGCTCAACTTGGGGATTACTCATAGGAATCATAAATGAAAGCAGAGAGCCCATCACTATTATATGACAGTAATCTCTTTAATTACTTTATTTTCATGTCAAAAGATATGTTTTAAACTAACATTTATTATCATTTTTCTTGTTCTTTGGGCTTTGGTTAAGCCTTGTGGTTGGAGACATTGTTAACCAACAGGTTTTCAAGATAGCACCAGAGACAGAGTGGACTACATTTCAGTGATATCAGTCTACACACTTCTCACTGTTCAAATTGAAATATGGTTTCCCACTTTCTCAGAATTAGTCATATCCAAATAAACCTCAAAATAAATGTCATCTAGAATTTATTACCATTTTCAAAAGAATCACTTTAGAATCTTTTCTGTCATCAACATTAAACATTCCTAAAAGACTTAATAGACACTGAGACAGCAGACTCCTGTAGAACAAGATTGAATGACTCTGTCAGGAGCTGTGTTCATGAGACTGACTTTGATGGAGCTTCTCAATTATAAACCTTCAGTGTTCTGGTTTCTGGTTAAGTTTAAGCAAAGTGAGACAGCAACAAATCAGGATATATATGTATTTGATAAAGCTTGAGAATATTCCTACAGTGGAATGAAGTCTTATTCCTTGTATTTTTGTCTAATTAGTTTTAGGAATGTAGTTATCATTAAATGGATTTGAATTTCTAAAGCCCCTATTTATATGCTTCTCCCCTATTCACTTATTCACCACAACAAAGTATTTTCTTCCTCTTGTTATTTTTTCAATGACCTTATTATTTACTACTAGTTTCTGATTTCATTGGAAGCAGAAACTATCTATTTTACAAGGTATGTCTCTTCCACATAGAGACATTTAATATAATCTTTATTCCTTAATTCAGTTTCAAACCCATGAGAGTAATTGATGTCTGTGGAAATAATAAATTAATAAAGAGTACCACATGTATAGGGTGCAAAAGAGTGAGTAATATTTAGACATTAGGTGATCTACAAAATTCTAAGCAGAGTAGTATAGAGATCACAAGGATGATGCTTTTTGGAAACAAAAATAGTCATATAGTTATTAAATAATCAAGAAAATAAAAGGTCAACTTTCAGCTGGACCTTGTAAGAGATTTGGATAAGAACAGAAGTTCTGGAAAGAAGTGACATGTAAATGATTAAAGATATCAATACCAAGCAAATCAAACATGAGAAAAATGTGGAGAATGATATTGCTATGGTGATATGGTTCTAGTGTAATTGAGTGCTGATAGACCTAATGCTGGTTCTTAACTATTGTTAAATCTGTGTTATAATGTTCAAGCTGTGAAATGATAAGTGCAAGCATGCCTTTCTATCTGGAGACCTGTTTCAAGAAATGTGTCTATGGCTACCCCCAGTGACATCCAAGCAGCTAGCAGGGACCTCAATTCAGCCCTGGGATCTGAACATGCAAGAGTTGATTTCCAGTCATGGGGGAAGCATTGGAACATTCCTGCCAGCCAGTAAGGCAATGCATAGCATCCTAAGTCACCAGAGGAGGCACAGGAGGTTCCCAGGGGACGAATTGGGCCATGCCAAGTGATCTCCAAACAGCTAGCAGTTGGCTGCAGTCTTCCCTGGGAGCCAAAGTGGGCCAGGTGATTCCTAGCACACAGGGGAAGCTTTGGAACATCATTCAAAGCCCAGAAATATAGGAAAATGACAAAAAAGGAGCAAAATGCAATCTCAAACTTCCAGCCCAACCCAAGCAAGCCTAGGAGACATGGAGACAAAAGAAAATGTCAGCCATACACCTGAAATTCTTGAAATGATAACAACTGAAGTAAAGAAACAACTCTGGGAAGCTATAAAAGAACTGAGATCAGAAACAATCTCCCAGGTAAAAGAAGAAATGATAAATGTAATGAAAGAAATGCTGAAAATATCTAAAGAAGACATATGCCATACACCATATGCTGTACACAGAAAACCCATCTAAGCCAAAAACAAACTCAAAGACTGAAAGACAAAGTTTGAAAAACAATACTTCATGCAACAGGAACCCCAAAAAATTAGGGGTAGCTATTCTGTTTGCAGACAATGTGAACTTAAAACAAAGGATGATCCAAACAGATAAAGAAGGTCACTACACACTAGTTAGGGGAAAATTTCAAGGCGAAGAGATAATAATCACAAATACATATGCACCAAATTCAGGGATACCCAGCTGTATAAAACAAATATTAACAGAAATGAAAAATCAAATAAGCAATACCACATTTATACCAAGAGACCTTATCACACCATTTACACAAAGGGACAGATCAACTAGACAGAAAATCAGCAAATTAATAACAGAACTGAATCACACCTCTGAACAAATGGACTTTTGGATACATACACAGTGTTACACCCAACAACATTAGAACATACATTCTTCTCAGCATCACATGGAACAATCTTAAAAATATACTGTATAATAGCCCACAGAACATGCTTAAGTAAATGCAAAAGAATTGAAAGTATCCCATGCATGATATCAGATCACAGCACCATGAAACTAGAAATTAATGACAAAAGAAACTGCAAAAACCCCACAAACACATGGAAATTGAATAATACACTCCTGAGCAATCAGTGGGCCACAGAGCAAATTATAGAAGAAATTAAATGATATCTAAAATACAATGAAAATACAGATACATCTTACCGAAATCTGTGGGACTCAGTGAAAGCAGTCTTCAGAGAAAAATTTATTGTGGTGAATTCCCACATCAGGAAAACAGAACAAACACAAATAAACAACTTGATTCTACACCTCAAACATCTAGAAAAAGAAGAGCAAGTCAAGCCCGAAGCAAAAAAAAGGGAGGAAATCATAAAGATCAGAGCAGAAATCAATGCAATAGAGACTAAGAAAACAATACAAAGAGTCAATGAATCAAAGAGTTGGTTCTTTGAAAGAATAAATAAAATTTACAGGCTTCTAGCCAACCTTAAGTAAAAAGGAAAAAAAACCCTCAAATTCATGCAATAAGGAATGAAAAGGGTGAAATCGGTACAGACTCTGTGGAAATACGGAATATCATCAATAGCTATTTTGAAAACCTCTACTTTGATAGGCTTGATAACACAGAAGAAATGGATAGATTCCTATAAATACATGAATTATCAAAGCTGGGTTCAGAAGATGTAAAACTGCTGAATAACCTAGTTTCCAATAACAAATTTGAAAATGTAATTAAAACCTTACCAGCAAAGAAAAGTCCAAGTCCAGATGGATTCACTCTGGAATTCTACAAAAAATTCAAAGAAGATTTAATGCCAACACTCCTCAAACTCTTTAATGAAATTGAAAGGGAAGCAATTCTCCCTGACTCATTCTTGGAAGCAAATATTACTCTAACACCACAGCCTGAGAAAAACCCAACCAAAAAAGAGAACTACAGGCCAATCTCCTAAGTGAACATAGATGAAAAAATTCTCAATAAAATATTGGCAAATGGAATGCAGCAAATCATCAACAAGATTATTTACCATGACCAAGTGGGATTCATCCCAGGAATGCAGGGATAGTTCAACATATGCAAATCAATAAATGTAATCCACCATAACAATGGAGCCCAAAATAAGAACCACATGATCATTTCTATACATGAAAAAAAACTTTTGATAAGGTCCAACAATTATTCATCATAACAATCTTACAGAGAATTGGAATATATGGTCTTTACCTCAATATGATAAAAGCTATCTATGAGAAACCAACAGCCAGCATCATACTAAATAGTCAAAAACTGAAAAAGCTTTACCTTAAAATCAGAAACAAGATATGGATATCTATTATCACCACTCCTATTCAATATAGTGCTATAAATACTAGCCAGAACAATTATACAAGAGACAGAAATAAAAGGAGTAAGGACAGGAAAAGCAGAAGGTAAATTATCATTATTTGCAGATGACATAATGTTTTACATAGAAGACCCCAAAATTCCATTGAAAAACTCCTAGGTATAGTAAATAAATTCAGTAATGTAGCTGGATACAAATTCAATACTCAAAAATCAATAGCATTCCTATTCACTAACAACAAAATCACTGAGAGAGAAATAAGAGAAGCCACACCCTTCACAATAGTATCCAATAACAGGAAATATTTAGGAATCAGTCTAACAAAAGAAGTAAAAGATCTATTCAGAGAAAATTATAATTCCTTGACAAAAGAAATCTAAGAGGATCTGAAAAAAATGGGAAAACATCATTTGTTGATAGATAGGAAGAACAAACTTTGTGAAAATGGTCATTCTCCAAAAATTGTTATACAGATTTAATGCAATCCCAATCAAAATGCCACTAGTATACCTCACGGATTTAGAGAATTCACTCCTAAAATTCATCTGAAACCTGAAGAGACCTAGAATAGCAAAGGCAATTCTAAGTAACAAAGGCAAAACAGGAGGCATCATAATCCCTGACTTGAAGTTATACTGCAAAGCCACTGTAATAAAATCAGCATGGTACTTGAATAAAAACAGACCTGAAGGTCAATGGAATAGATTACAAGATACAACTACAACGACAAACACACTCACCCACCTTATATTTGATAAAGGGGCCAAACATGTCCACTGGAAGAAAGATAGTCTCTTTAATAAATGATGTTGGAAAAATTGGCTCTCCACATGGCAAAAACTAAAACTAGAACCATGCCTATCACCATGTACTAAACTAAACTCTAAATATATCAAAGACCTAAATATTAAAACGGAACACTAAATTGGTTGGAAGACAAAGTAGGTAGAAATCTTGAAGACAGAAGGGTAGGTAGAGAATTCATGAACAAGAATCAAACCACACATGAAATACTTCACAAAATCAATAACTGGGATCACATCCTATTAAAAGAGTTTTTGCATGTCAAAAGAAATCTCCAGCATAGTGAAAATAAAACCAACAAACTGACAAGAATCTCAGTGAACTATCCCTGAGACAAAGGACTTCTGTCTAGAATATATAAGGAATTTAAAAAATCAGATCACCAAAATTTAAAGACCCATTCCAAAAATGAGCACCACTAGTTTTTAATCCATAGCAGTCTTGATTTGTTCTGTTTTTCCCTCTAATAAAGAAAGGATAGGTATACATGTAGAGACTCATGCATGCATAAAACTTCTAAAAGTTTATCAGAAACGATTATATAATGCACAATGAAATAATCAGTTAGTTTCAAGAAAAAAGACACTAAGGTATCCAGTGCTGATTCCATAGTGTCATGATGTGAAATCCAGTAATACTATTATTCTTGTTCAGAGTGATTTTAGTCTGTTTTGTATTGTTTAATTTCAACATACATGAAGGTATGGAAAGCTATTTTGAAGAAAACTAGAGGCATTATGGCAGGCATTGTTGATTTCCATATTGTCTGGTTTTGAAAGCTTTAAATGCCTTCATCATTCTGTTCTGATCAATTTAATACTATTTTGTTTTGTATGAATTCATTGTGTGTGAAGATATAGACAACTATTTAGAAGTAAACAAGAGACAATATGATAGACAGTGATGATCTGTTGTCTTGCTTTGAAATCTGTGTCTCTTACACTGTTTTCTTCTGTTCTGCTTTGTTCTGTTTTGTTATGTCTAGTTTTACCCTCTAAAAAATGAAAAAAAATTTAAAAAATGAAAGAAATGTGTCTACTTGCCAAATTGCCAAGGGGTGGGTTGTTATGGTTAATACATTGTATCAACTTAAGAAGTTTAGTTTAACTGAGACTCAACAGGGAATCAAGAGCCTTACCCTATAAATACCCTCAGCCTTTGCAAGAGGAG
>PVJX010051369.1:0-10303 GCA_004027295.1 Dolichotis patagonum | reverse complement strand
GTATAAACAGATGAACAGTGTAAAGATTTTCCAAAAAACTCGAATAGCCCCTTCCACAGTGTTCCGGGTCTGTGCAGGGTCAGCTGCAGCCAAAGGTACTGCTGTGTCGCCGGAGAAACCTCTGCGGATTCGACCCCAGATCTGGCCGGGACAGCCGACCCCACCCCAGCTCGGACCTTGCAGCCCAATTCCCGCCCACGGAGCCTCAACCACCCTGCGCCCTCTGGTGGTGGGAGTCCACGCAAACCCTGCAGAAAACGCTGGGGGTGGAGGACGGCGCCCCCTGCAGGCGGAGGCCGCCCGCACCCGGCCCCAAGCGTCCAGGTGGCGGCCTAGACAACCTACCAGCTGCCCTCCTGTCCCGGACTTGGTTCCCCATCGGTCAGATTGGAAATCAGGGTTCCCCGCCCTGGTGCCCCTCTGCCCTGTGGTAAGGGCAAATCCCACCAAGCACCCTTGGAAGTAGAAGTTTCCGGCGGTTTCTCTCCCACCGAAGACTGCCAAGCTCCCTGCCTTTGCTGCTGTCTTTTTAAGCTCCTGGGTCCTTTTCATTGAGTTAAAAATTCAGGATTGTTTTTGGATGAGGTTGGATAAAAGGTCTGGAAACTTTACAGCCTGAACTGCTCAGGTCTGCGGACATGCTGCTTGCACAGAGAAGGAGGGTTGGGCTTTTGCAAGTACTAATTTAGGTTAGTGGCAGGGCTCTGCATTTTCTGAAGTGACAGTCAAGGTCCTGCTCTCCTGCTTCCTGTGCAGGAAGTGGCATCTGGAGGGGACCCTAAGAAGACTGGGTGGGGCACTTTGGAGGGACATCTCTGTCCCCACCTCAGAGGGAATGCAGAGGGCACAGGTCCAAGTCAGGCTCAGGGCCAGCCTGGGCTACTGATCCACCTACACTACATACCGAGACCCTGTCTCAAAATAACAATAATAGTAATAATAATAGGAAACAGTGCTGTAGGGACAGTGTCTTGGTTACTTTTCTCTCGCTGGAACAAAATACCTGACACCCAAGATGAAGGAAGGGAAGGTTTATTTAGCTCGCTGTTTGTGGAGGTTTCAGTCCCTAATCAGCTGGTTCCAAGGCAGGGTGGCACGGCCCTGGGGCAACACTTCAAGGCAGCAGCCAGCAAAAGCAGCCAGAGCAAAAGAAGAGTGGAAAGCCAGCCGCTTTTCCACCTTTGTAATGTACACAGCCACCCTCCCCCCGGCCAGATATAGTGCTCACAAAATCTCCTTGCCCACCCTCAAGCACAGGATGAGGATATTTACAAAGTAAAGACCCTGGCTCCCTGCTAAGTAGCTCAGTCAAACTTCCCAGCTCCCCAAGTTGGCACAATGGATCAACCCTAACACAGTTTACTGGCTCCAGTTTCTGCATTACCTGCAGGGAGGGCCACATGAGCAGAGACACAGCAGAGGAGCAATGTGGGTCCCCTGCAGAGCCCAGTCATTCTGCCAAGGCTGTGGACCCAGGGTAAGGGTGGGCTCCAGCCTGCATGGCCTCGCCTCCCTCTGCGACCCCATGTGTGACGGGGGATCTCAAATAGCTGACAGACCCGGACCAGACTGCACAGGAAGTGAGTGACACGGTGAGACTCTGTCCCAAGGCCCGTGACCCTGTGCAGTACTGCTCTCAGGGCAGGGTAGGGCTGTGTGTGGTAGCAGCTCCTCAGGGAGGCGCTCTGACCCCGCCCCCCGCCATATTCCAGGAGTTCCCGGTCCAACCCTCTCTCGATTGGCAAACTGCTGACCATGGCTAACAAGGGCTAAGGAGCCCCTGTGCCTCCCAGCCCGCCAAAAGCCAGTTGAAGAGGTCATCCAAGCTGGACGTGGTGGCGCACACTTGTCATCCCAGCACTCTGGGAAGCTGAGGCAGGAGGACTGCAAGTTCAGTCCTAGCCTAGCAACTTAGCAACTGTTATGGCTGTTACTCCATGTGTCCCCCCACCAGTGCCCCTGTAGTGATAGCTGGGGCATTTGCAGAGGTGGCTGGATCTAGAGTGTGTGATGCTGGGATTGATTCAAGGGGCAGTGCTAGGGTTAAGAGCAGTAGGACCGAGGGTGTGAGTCCTTTACTTTTTTATTACCTTCTGCCTGCCACAAACCGTTTCTCCTCTATGCCATCTGTCTGCCATACTACCCTGCCTTGGAGCCAGCTGATTACGGACTGAAACCTCTATAAACTGTGAGCTAAATAAACTTTCCCTCCTCTAACTTTGGGTGTTCAGTGTTTTGTCTCAGCAACAAGAACAGTAACTTAAGACAGCAACTTAGCAAAAACCTGTCTCAAACTCTAAAAATAATTAATTAATTATTAAAGGGCCAGGGACCAGCTATTCTCCTTCTAGGTGTTTTCCTGAAAGAACCGAAGACAACATTACAGTCATCCATGCGTGCCCAAGTTTACAGCAGCACAATCCGCCATAGCTAAGTCTCTGAGGCAGCTTTATGTCCATCGGCAGATGAACGGATAAAGAAAGTGGAGTTACTGACACACCGTGGAGTACTACTGTGCCGTAAAGAAAGAAACGTGAGTCACTTGGAGGAAAGGAGACGCGCCGTGAGTCCACAATGCGTCACAAAGCAAATCAGGCATAAAATATTCTATGTTGCTCGGTCTGTTTTACATGAGCAACATAAAAGATAAACAAGAAGTGAAGAGAGATGTTTTGCAAGTGGGGAGGGGCCCAAGAGACGGGGGGGAGGGAAAGGGTTTGGGAAGCCACGCATCCAGACGTGTTCCAGCCCCAGCTCCCCGCGGTGAATGCACTCTTCGTGTACTAAGTGTGTACTAAGCGTTTTTTGGAAACAGGAAATGAGACGCGCCAATTAAAAAGGGCTGGGGTGGGGCTCAGGGTAGAGGTCCCTGGGTTCCACCCCCGGTACCGTCACACAACCAGAGGGACACGCAGCCCCTGCCCAAGGGGCCGATGCCCCGGCCTTCGGGCGCTGCCGTGGTGGCCACTGCGGGGACTTCCTCCATCGCTGTCTGCGGGGCCAGGACGGACCGGCGGCCGCGGCAGAGCTGGACGGGACCGCGCAGGGCAGGGCCGGCTTCCAGGCTGTCTCCCGCGTCAGGACGCCGGGGCCTCTCCTTCCTTTCGCGGCTGTAGCAACACCGTCCGTGTCCCTCCCTGCACAGAAGTCAGACCTCGGATCTGATGACCTGAGGTCGCGCTCACATCTAACTGGGCTTCACGGGGCGGCCGGGGGCTTTTCGCGTCCAGTGTGACTGTTGGTGCCGCCGGAGAAATGAATCTTTCAGGGGACTCAGTAGAGAGGAGCCCGTGATGCCCGGGGACTGGATCTCCTCCTCCGTTACTCACCACGAAGGGTGCCTCGGTCCCACCCTTGAAACTTGGCCACCACAGCGAAGTCAGACCCGGGGCCACCCTTTCACCTCTTCCACCAACAGACCTCCGTTGTAGACCGAGGTCTGGCTCCTCCTCCTCAGCCAGAAAAACTCCTACTCACCCACTCAGGCCCAGTTTGGAGACGCCCACCCAGCTCCCCAGATGAGTTAACCAGGGCTTTGTCTTGGGGACCAAGGGTTGCCATGGTCGGCCCACACCTAGCCCACTAGCTGGCCTCACCTGGTTCCTGTGCAGTGTCCCCTGTGCAGTGTCCCCAGCCACCCAAGGGCAGGAAAGGAATACCTTGACTTCCTCCTCTTACAGTCCTCTGGACCAGCACAGTACCCAGCACTCAGGCAGTACCTGCAGAATGTTTGTTGATTGAATAAATAATGACCAATTACTATACTCTGATCTTCCGATTTTAAATTACAACACTGCTGTAGGGCCCTAAGTGTGGCACGAGGCTGGGGTGCCCATCGTGCTGAATAGAAGGGAGGCCTCTCATTATGGAAACCTCCGCACTGCAGACCGGGACCTCCTGTCTCAGCTCCTTCCGAGACAGGCGCGCTGGACGGATGTTACGTTTGGTCGGTCGTTAGCAAGGCTTGAGGGCAGAGCCATAGGAACACAGCACACACTTTCATTAATAATCCGAGCGGTGTTTCCCGCCCCACTGCAAATGGTGGAGCCGGCACGGAACACATATTTTGTCCGCACCCAGCTGCAGGGCGGCGGGCGACACTTCATTACTCAGCCGGGCGGGCCAGTGGCGGTGCGGTAATGGTGCTCGCGTGGGGAGCGGGGCTGGGGCCCCACGAAGCAGCAGGCGCTGAGGCTGCAGCCCTCACCTGCCCCCCGCCAAGGCCAAGGCCAAGGCCGATTCTGCCCAGAGCCACGCGGCTCTGAGCTGCAGGGTCAGGGGTCTCGGGGACCTCGCCCGCACCAGCAGGGTGTGCTTGCGACCTCGAGCTGGTAACCACAACCGTGCAGCAAGGGTGGCACTTTCTTTTCTTTTTCTTTCTTCCTGTCTTTCGTTTCGTTTCACTTTGTTTTGTTTTGTTGAGACAGGGTCTCACCAGATAGTCCAGGCTGGCCTTGAACTTGCCATGATCCTCCTGCCTCAGCCTCCTGGGAGTTGGTATTTCAAGGGCGCATCACCAGGCCGGGCTCTAGGGGACAATTGTCATTAGGCAATTTGTCACTGCATACCCATCATAGAGCAGTTCACACACCCCTCACTAGCACCCGTCAGTGGCTCCACGCAGCCTCTTGATACAATCAAGAGCCAGAGTAATCCCAGGAGACCGTTTCACGATAACAACCCCCCTCCCGGACCCAGGAATCAAACGCAGGACTTTGCACTTGCCGGGCAGGCATGGTATTGCTGAGCTGTATCCCTGGCAAGATTTTTTTTTTAATAAGTAAAAGGAGCACGCTTTAAAATAATGTTTAAAAGTCCAGTCTGCTAAATGAAGAAGCCAGCAATGGATCGGCTGATTATTACCAAGGTCACTCCCTGTGTGTAACTGTCCTTGCCATTTGATAGGCGCACGGTAGGTGTGACGTACCAGCATGGTCACCAGCCAGGCGGTGAGCTGCACTGTGATGTTACCAAGTTGCTAGGCAACAGGAATCTCAGCTCCCTATCTTAGGGGCCCTCCGTCACACGCCTGAGTGCCTTTAGTTGCGTTGGTGGCCTGAATGTATTGAACACACTGACCTTTCATGGTCATTTTGACTTTGGGGAGGAGTCAGAGGTCACAGGGTGCCAGATGCACGAATAAAGTAGAAGAAGACACAGTATCATGTTTTTGTCTGACAGAAATCGCCATGGGCATTTTTAGTCCACTCAGGAAATTGAGGCAGCCACAAAAAGTACCCAGGAAAGGCAAGACCAGGACTGCTACAGGAAGTGTCAAGGGGATGGCACAAGGGTGTTCAAGGTGACGGGAGCCTTCTGAGGGGGCCCTGGCAATGCAACTTGGACTGTAGTATTTTTAACTTAAACATTCGCTATAGGTTTTGATCACATCGCGTCTGTGTGTGTACCCATACGTGTACATTTGTGAGTACACGTATATGTGTGTAACTGAAAAAGAGGGTGATGTTTTCTGCTGCATGATTTTATTACTCTAAATATACAGTTAAAGAAAAGAGCACCAGCCAATCAGTGTGTGCACACTAGCACAGGTGAGTGTGCACCCCGTCCCCACGCGCTGCCCGACACTGAGGAGGTCAGGCGTGTACGGAGGTGTATGATGGGTGACTTTGAGTACCTGGCTAAGCACGGCTGTGGAGGCTTGGTGAGTTCGAAATCCCGCAGGGGCCAGGATAGTGGCACACACCTGTAATCCCCGCACTCAGGAGGCTGAAGCAGGAGGATTGCTGTGAGTTCAAGGCCAGCCTGGCTTACACAGTGAGTTCAAGGTCAGGCTGAACAATCTAGGGAGACCCTGTCTCAAAAAAAAAAAAAAAATCCCACAGGAAGCTGACAAGCTTTGGGCCCAGAAAGAACTAGTGCTTTGGAGCAGGTCCCTAGACCGCCTGGGCAGAGTGCCCTCGTGCTCCAGGGATCCACCTTTGTTCTGCTCAGACCCTGCACTGATTGGGCGAGTCCTACCCCTGTGACAGGGCCACTGCTTTACCCCAGGTCCACTGAGATAAGTGTTTATTTCATCACCACAGAAAACGCCTTACCAGAAACCCCCAAGGAATGCTTGGTTAGTATTTGGGTGTTGCGACCCAGCCAGGCTGGCAATACTAAATCAGCCATCACGGGGTCTGAAAACTGTCTTTATTCTCGGAGGTCTCCGTTTCTCCGAGCCATCAGTGGGAGGTATGCAGCAGCTAAACAGTCCCGCCAGTCAGGCCCAAGTTCTGCCCCCGACTTCCTGCCAACCTTTGCACTGCCCAGCCTTGTGGTCTGTATGTATTCTGTGCCAGTCTGATGGGCACAAAGCAGTATTTCCTTAGCTGGGCATGGTGGCTCACGCCTGTAATCCCAGCACTCTGGAGGCTGAGGCAGGAGGATCACCAAAAGTTTGAGGCCACAGGACAAGTAGGGGCCCACTGGCTGCATGTGTCCAGATAGTTCTAACCATGATCCCCACCCCCAGAAAGGCGTAATACTATCTCAATAAATGTTAATAACCCTGGTTGTCTAGGTGTTTCTCAGTTACCAGCAAGGTACTCAGCTTTTCATGTCTGCCGAGACTTAGCTCACAGGGACAATACTTTGGAACAAGCCAGGTGCAGTGACACAGTGCAAAGACCCTGGGTTATTGAAAAAAAATCTGAGTGCAAAATTCTGGAGCATTATGGCACAGATTCATACCTATCCTAGTCCCGATGCCTTGGCTGTGTGACCGGGGCTGAGTCACTTACCTCTTCTGAACTGTAAATGGGGCTGGGTGGCACTGAGCCCAGGGCTCTCAGGAGGCCTCTGAGAAATGACACATGGTAAAATGGATAAAATATTTAGCTGTGGAAGTGACAACAGAGAGCACAGTACCTAGAATGTGGCAAGTGATAATGAACATTAACTTACTTTTTTAAACATTTTTTTTAATTGAGAAAAGTTCTCACTACATACTTTGGGTTGGACTTGAAATTGGGGTGACCTTCCTACTCAGCCTTCCTAGTGCCTCCTTCCTTTGAGAAACTACCGCACCGTATGGTCCAGCTTCACTGGCTGTCATAGCTTCCGGTTCCTGCAGACTTCAGGCTGCGCAGTTCTAAGATAGGCGTATTCTGCCGCCCCGTCACCGGGACCTAGCTGTGACCCTGAAACAGGAGTTGCAACTCAAAGAAGAAGTTTTTTGATCAGCAGGAAAAGCTGTTGGAGAATCTAACTCCTGGTGACTTGCTGCAGGCTTGTCCTGGAGCCAGAGCTCTCCTGGACGTGGAATCTGTTTTTAAACAAGGCAAGGAAAGTCTCAAAGAAATTCATAGCCAGCGTAGTAAAGGTAACAGAAGGGGCACCTTGATTTGCAAAGCCAAGATGCTGACAGGGGTCTACACCTCCCAGGCCCAGTCCCACCACGCAGCAATATAAATCCATGCCGGCTCGGATCCCTGGTTTGGTTTGGGTTTTTGGCCAGGCCCAAGCTAACTTTCAAAATGAAAGTGAGGTTCGAAGGGGTGCACAAAGACCAAAAAGAAAATCACAGCATTGGCCTCCTGGATATAAAATTGGCCGCTTCCTAATTAATGCCTCAGGACTTCTGCTCATGCCAGACGAAACTTCCTCCCTCAAGCCAGGTGTGGTGGAGCACACCTGTAATCCTAGGACTTGGGAGGCTGAGGCAGGAGTATGTCATGAGTTTGAGGCTAGCCTTTGCTACAAAAGCAAGTTGAAGGCCAGCCTTAACTGTACAGAGAGACCTTGTCTCAAAAAGATCAAACAACAACAACAAAAAACAACTCTTTGTGCAAAGTCCCTCTCATCCGAATCATGCAGATCGGCAGACAGCAGAGAACCTTGATTCAGAAAAGCTGGTATTGCAACCTGGGTCCAGTCAATTATCCAGTGCCTCTGAGCTTCAGTTTCCTCATCAGAAAAATAGATATAAATGACACCTCCTGCCCAGGGAGTGAAGGGACATGTCTCCTAACCTTCTGTTTTATCTTGCTCTAATTTTTATTTTGAGACAGGATCTCATTACCTTGCTCAGGCTGGCCTCGAGCTTGAGATGCTCTTGCCTCAGCTTCTAGAGCAGCTAAGGTCACAGCTGTGTAGTTTCTCACCCGGGCTCTGCCAAACGGTGGCCCACGCAGAGGGACTGACTTGCAGCAGGTGCCTGCCTTGGACATCCTTGCCCAGCTAGGGTGGAAACCCACAAAGCAGCTCAGGAGGGCAAAGAAACAAGCACTTAACCAGGAAAAAAACAGACAAAGAGGTGGGGCCCTGGGAATGTCACTAGACCTCAGGGTTGACTGGCTGCTAGGAGGCGGGGCCTGGAGGTGGGCGGGCCCGGGGGCGTGGCCTGGGTGTTTCTCCCTCCAGGGCTCCTCCCCCTCTAGGCCTCTCCTCTACCCAGGCCCGTCCCCGCGCTCTTTAGCTCTGCAGCAACTGATTGAGAACTGAAATCTATAAACACCGTGAGCTGAAGGAAACAACCTCTCCCTTAAATTGCAGGTGTTTTGTCCCAGCGAAGGGAAAGTGGCTAAGACCATAACAGACGCTAGGAGGGCGCTTTCTCTCAAGGTGGGTGGGACAGACCTGCCAGCTAGTGAAAGGGAAAGTGCTGGCACTATCATGTGAAGTGGCTGTTTGAATAGTCGGATGAGAGTTTGCATTTCCCGTCCTGTGATAGGTACGGCATGTGCACACGGGGAAACTGCTTTCTGCGCATTGTTTGAGCTCCGGGACCCATATCTAGCCATGGACTCCCCGCTCTCTCGGGAATGGGATCTGCCTGCCACGCACGCACCCGTTCCGAGCTGGCTCGGCACCTGGAGGGCGTGAGCTGCGGGGCCGCAGGGACTTTCAAGGTTCACACCAGGGCCCCAAGGCAGCCGTCGGTGTCACAGCTCCTGCGGTGAGGAAACAGGGCCGGAACGTGCGCAAGCTGCGTGGCTAAGGAGAGGCACAGCGGGGTCGAAGCCCACACTGCCTGGGGGACAAAGCTGGGTCTGTAGAATCGAAGTCCCCAAAGGGCTGGGGCAGGGGGAGGCAATCAATAGCCAAGAGCTGCAGTGCCCAAGTCCCTCCGGCTCCGCTCCTACAGACGTCAGACGACTTCACAAGACCGAGATCCTTTCCCACAAGACGGAATCCTCCCCGAAGGGCCCACCGTGGCGCGTTTGCTTCCCACCCACCCGGTTCTCTATGCCAGCAACCCTGGTTTTCCTTCCACTCACTGTAGCGAGGTGACAAAGGCCCGCTTCTCTTTCCCACTCCCTCTTATATGGATTTCAGACTGCGTCTTCTCACCCCATTGGCACAGCCCCGTTTTGAGATTTTCTGTTACAAAACCCAGCACCGCTCCACCTTCACAGGGCCAGGAAAGTTCCAGCGTCCATCACGACACATGGCAGTGTTAATAGGAAGTTAGAGCAAAGCCATGTTTGCCGGGCGGCCTGCAGTGTCTCAGGGTCCCAGAGGGGAGCCAGGAAAGAGTACTGACCACTGGATGCAGAGGGTCTCAAAAGGGCAGGGCAGTCACCCCCAGCCTCCCACCCACCCCACGAGGTGACGTCCTCAGCCCCCCCTCCTAGCCATCAGGGGAGCCACTCATCGGCCTGGTTCAGCCCTGGGTCGGTGTGACCACAGGTGACCCCAGGGCTTTGGTCTGCGCTGAGAGGCGTTGGGCCTTTTCCATGGCACAGCACCCTCATCACTTTGGCAAATAAGGAGCTGGAGGGTAATTCGTGGAGAAGAAGCCGACAGCCTGACTATTTCAGCAGTCTCGAATTACCTCGGAATTACAGAAATGAGCCTGTGGCCAGCTCCGCTGTCCATCTCAGCCCATCTTTGCAAAGTCCACTTGTGAACACGGCAGAGGGCCTGTCACTAACGGGGGTGGTCACGGGTTTCTCTGCAAGCCTTCTTCGACCGCATCACTGTCCTCAAGAGAGAATGGTCAGGAGGGATACAAAAGACTCAGTTATACATTCCCTGAAGGAGATGCACTTCGGTGAGAAAGACTGACAATCTGAAAGTACACAAACGGTGACTGGGTGAGTGTGTAAGGAGCACACACATACACGGATACACACAGATAACATATTCCGATCCCTGTTTAGGGAAAATAGTTTCCTGCTACACACATTCGATTCCTGCTTGCTTTCCACGGTTCTTTCGGTACTGCAAGCTGCACTTTCCTCTGCACGCATACATGGTATTCATTCATTATTTGTATTATGAGGCATATCTATTATTATAATTAGGAATGAGCTATCATGAAATGTTAAGAGTTCCCCAGGATCTACTCCACATCCAT
>PVJX010051368.1:0-10315 GCA_004027295.1 Dolichotis patagonum | reverse complement strand
AATGCTCTATCCTCAACCTCACAGAATGCCAGGGTCACAGGCATGCCCTACCGTGCCTAGCTAGACTCACTTCTGTTTTTCTATAAATAACATCAGATCCCTTCATTGGTTGGCATTCTCAGAACCTGCTTGATTATAGGAACTTCTCTACCAGTAAATCATTTTTATTTTCTTTTGTTTTACATTACTTTTCTTCTTTGCTTGACTAAACTCTATTTGACATAATTGGCCTGCAGAATTCTCCCTTTTAATGGTACAAATGTTTCAAGAGTTAAATATGAAGTACGAAAACACTGCATTCAGCTACTAGGCTACCAAACTGGGTATTTAAAACTCCAGCCATGTGCCCTCCGTGAGATGTGTTATCTAAAACAAAAGGACAGCGATAGTTATGGGAAAACCACGCAGACCTGTCGTCTCCAATGTCTACTATAGAGCAACAAACCACCTCCCAAATCAAATAACTTACAGTAACAGTCACTGCATTTGCTCCTGCTGCGATGGTCAGCAGCTGGAGCTGCCAGTCTCCCCGGGCTCACCAGGCCTAGCTATCCACACTGGCTGCCTCCTTGTCACGAGTCCCCTAAACCTCAAGAAGGCCACTGGTAGTGTCTGTTCATAGTGGCGGCAGCAGGCCACGTGATGAGCTCAGCAGCTGCAAGGCCTCCTGGGCCCAGTTTCAGTTGAGTCACAACATCCATTCTGGTGCCTTTCAAATTCAGAGCACTGCCAGGGATTTAGCTCAGTGGCATAAGTGCCTGCTTTGCAAGTGTGAGGTCGTGAGTTCGATCCCCAGTACCAAAAAAAAAAAAAAGTAGGTATTCAAATTCAGAGCACGTCAGTGGCAATCATGATTCAATAGTCCAGGAAATGGGTTCCATGTCCCAGTGGAAAAACGCAAACTCCTAAGACAAGCGGTATGGATTTGGGAAGGGAATGGGGGATTAGAGCAACTTCCCACTCAAGGGACCATGCCTGGAAAATAATAACACACAGAACAGGCGTGGCTGATCTGAGTATCAGCCAAATCAGCGAGGTGAAATATTTTCTAGTGTTAAAAGACATATTACAACAAGAGGGTAAAATAGTTATGAACCTTTTTTTTTAAATCTAACAATATAGATTCAAAATACATAACCAAAACCTATTAATGCATGAGGAGAAATTGATCAAATGTTACATGGGACTCTTGAACATATCTTTCAGAAATAAAAAACATTAAGCAGTTACTCAAATAGTCTTGATCATTATTTTTTAACACCTAATGGAAATATTTAGATTACATTCTAAGCAGAGAATACATTCACAAAAATTGATCATAGTCTAAGCTGCAAAGGAAATCTTTTTTTTTATTTTATTTAAAGAGAAAAAGGAAATCTTAACACATTCCCCTTCATAGGCCTACAAGCTCAAGTAGAGTTGTAAATAACTCAAAAAGCATATATATATACAGGTCCTGACTTATTGCTCTCATGGCCCTTGTTATTTCCTAAGAGACTATACCAATATTGGGTGCTTTAGATCTCAGAAGTAGGCCCCCAAAAGCCAAATCTCCCTCTGACTTTCTCCTGCCTCCTTTTGCCAGCTCCTTTTTTCTCCCCCCAAAACGAGAGTTTCTCTTCCCCAAGGCAGGTTACAGAGACTCTAACCTGCCCAGCCACTGGCCACAATGACCTCTACCCTACTCGGGGAGTAGATGACCCCACTTCAGGGGGCTCTGCTCCACACCCACAGGTGAGGCACACTGCACAGAGGCTGCAGAGAATCCGAGCAGATGGCCCTGCTGGGTCCTCAGCTGGTCACCTAGTGTTAGGTCAAGCCCTCAATCCAATCATATTTCTGCATGACTGTTCATGCTTCGATCATGCCAATGTGATGAAATCTCCACAAACCCCCCAAAGAACCAGGTTCTAAGAGCTCCTGCTGAACACAGTGGGGCTGGACGGTGGGCAAGTGCCAAGGGTGTGACACCAGCCTGGTGGGCACAGAAGCTCCTGTGCTCAGGACTCCTCCGGAGCAGACTTCACCCAGTGCATCTCTCCATCTGGCTGCTGACTTACGTCTTTTAAAATATCCCTTACAATGCACCAGCAAATGTAAGTACAATACACTGTATTTCTTTCTGTGAGTTCTAGCAAATGAATCCAAGTCAGGACTTTGTAGCCACTTGGTCAGAAGCTCTAGAGGCCCAGGCTCATGGCTGGCTCTGAAGTTTGTGACCCTCTCTCTGTGGGATCTGAAGCCACATCCAAGTAGGCTAATTCAATTCAAGTAGGCTAATTCAACACTGAGCTGGTGTCCACTGAAGGACTGGGTGCTTGTATGCTGATGGGGATAAATCCTCACAATTTTTGGCATCACAGAAGTGATCAGTATTGTCAGAAGATCATGGGAGAATGGGAAATTGGTTTGTTTTTCTATTTGCCAGTATGTTTCTAATCTAGTCCTTTGATTCATACAAAGGGATTTGCTCTTAAATATTTGCTGAGTTATATAAAAGGAGGAGAAGGAGGAGACACAGTGAGATAGAGATGGACTAAGGCAGGCTGAGGAAGGATTCTGCTGGAGTAACTAGTTCAGTCCACTGAAGTAATGAAGGACTGGACAGTCATCACCAGTCACATTCAGCCAAGCCCCCAACTGGTCCCAGCCACCAGGCAGGCACAGGGTCCAGGGAGGCAAGACCCAGTGGGCAGGACAGACCCAGGTGCATGCTCGTCCTGGGGTAGATGCTGTTTGCTTCTGATTCTGAGGGGCACCTGAACTTCTTTATTCAGAGCAGGTCAGGTCCAGAATTTAGAAGAGGCCAAGGGCCAGTGGCCAGGACTTCCAGAAGGCGGTGGCTGAACAATGCCAGAAGATCTGGATAAAGGGGAAATTGCCCATTTTTCTGATATAGAAGTCAAATGGTGGCCAGCACCAGAACTAGAAGGTTTGCCAATTGAATAGACTAGATGTGGCCTACACATGGCACAGAGCAGAGGGCAGGTTTGACAGTGATTTGACAGATTTGATACATTAGACTACATATAGATTAACCTGGATAATTCAGACCCCAAAATTCTACTTATGGCCTCAGTTATTCACAGTGCTTGACTGAGTCAATTAAAACACAGAGCAAAGATCATTTTCCTTTGTACTGTGTAAGTGAACATCTGTTGGGAAGAAAGCAGGTTTTTTTTTCCCCTTCGAGTTTGCATTCATTCAGGCCTTCATCCAGCCACCCACCCATCCCTCCAATTTAACAAACTCCCAAAACAAACCTAACACATCACAGATCCTTGGCGTTTTGTGTGTGATTGTTTACCTCTCCTCTGAGTACGGGTAGATGAGAAAAGTAAAGAAGGTGGTTTGAATTATTTGGGCACCAAACCACACTGGAGAAAGAAATGATCATCCCAAATGTGCTAAATAAATAACTAAAAAGAAAGGGGGAATGAGGTGGTGGAAAGCAAGCAGGGGACAACCTGACAGGCGGGTGGGAGTCCTGCCTCCTCCAGTTTGGGTCTGGACTTGTACCTGGGAGCCCTGTGGCCCCAGTGTGGAGAGAGGCATCCCACCCCGGGTAGCAAGGAGCAAAGGTGGCTATGACCGCGGGAGGAGTTGGAATTTCCGCAGCTCTGCACCCCAATTCCGGCATCAGACCCTCGGCTCTTTTCTTCCCACCACGCCCCCACATCAGTTGCCCACCCCACCTTCCTTCAATTTCCCTAAAAATTCTGCTTGGGGAAGAGAGGAAAGGCAGGTGGTAATTGACCTCCACACCCTTCCAAGCCCCCTCCCGCCCCAGGACCACCTTGATAAGGCCCCTCCCAGAGCTAAAATCTAGCACAGGTTTGCCTGCCCGCGGCACCCCGAGATTCCGCAGGGCTCCCACACCCAGGCACACTTCGTCCGTCCCAGTCCTCACTCAGGCACGGTAAGGCGCGCAGAACAGCGCCCACTAGGGCTCTGGCGGAGAAGGCAGTGACCTGACCCGGTCCCCACACGCCCGGGGTCCCCCGTCCCGCGCCCGCGCTCCTGCAGCGCTGGCGGCCGCCGCTTCTCCGCCTGCCCCGCACCGCTCCAGTGGGCCGCGGGCTGCAACGGCGGGGCCTGCCCGGAGAGGGCTGCAGGCGCCGGGCTTCATCCCCGCTCGCCGCTGCACACTTTTCCTTCCATGCGCGCCCCAGCCTCTGTGCCGGGACCATCCCTCCGGTTTTCCAGATGAGAAACCCGAGGCTTCGGTCCAGCGTGGACACCGCTGCGCAAAAGGCTTGTATTTCAGATTTGCGTTCTCTCCGCCACATTTCTGGGTTTGTTTGCCGGACCAGAGACTGAACTCAAGGCTTTCCGCACTGACCTACGACTCCAGCCCTATCTGTGTTTTAATTCTGAGATAGGATTTCGCTAAATTGCGAAATTCCCCAGGCCGAGCCCGA
Source organism: Dolichotis patagonum (assembly GCA_004027295.1). Lineage (NCBI taxonomy): Eukaryota > Metazoa > Chordata > Mammalia > Rodentia > Caviidae > Dolichotis > Dolichotis patagonum. The sequence continues at coordinate 5,894 of PVJX010051368.1, read as the reverse complement.
ACGTTCCATCCTCCTGGGTCAGCCTCCCTGAGTGCTGAGATTACAGGGGTGCGTGACACTACACCCCGCTTCCGGTTACAGCATTTCTTTGGGGCCTTGTCGGGGATTCCTTGGGGCGCAACCAGAAACTGGGAACAAAGGACCAGGACGGGTTTGGATCCCAATAGGGGGCAGACTCCGGCCTCCAATTAGGGTGCGGGGCGCCCCAGGACGCCGGCAAGGTGGCTGCTCCCCGCCCTGCGGACCAACCGACCCTGCTCCCACCAGGGCTCCGAAGGCGAAGGCGCAGCGCTTGGGCTCGCCCTAAACTCGTCGCCCGGGAGTGGTGGGCGTCGCCCCGCCCTTTGACCTTGGGGATGTTGACTGGCGAGAGCCCGCAGGCGCTGGGCAGAGCCTCGCTCCTCCTCCTGGGAGGACACGCGCGACCGCGAAGGCCAGGGGGACTCGCACCCAGAGGCGGCGGCCGAGCAGGAGGCATGGAGCGCCTCGTGCGCGTGAAAACCTGGGTGGAGGAGAACCGGGCCTCCTTCCAGCCACCGGTCTGCAACAAGCTCATGTGAGTACCTGTGACCCCCGTACCCACCCTGCTGTCCTCACCTCCTGCTCCTGTTCGAACCCTTCGGCCCCCTGCCCCGGAGTCCTCTGACCCGGGAGCCTGCAAAAGAGCGCTGCTTCAGGGACCAGCGCTAGGATTCAGGGACCGCGAGGACGGCTGTTCCGGGTTCTGCCTCGGTCTGTTCCTCTTTCTGGGGACTTGGCTCTGAGGCTGTGAGCGGTGAGGTGGCACAGCGCACTTCTCCCAGGCGACATCTCTCCAGCCCCAAGCAGCTTCATTGCACTTGGGGGAAACTCAAAAGTTGGAGAGCTGGCTTTCTGGGCCCAGAGTGACAGCAGAACCTGGGTCTGGGGACAGCTGAATCCCTCACTCCAGCCCTGTCCAGGAAGCCACAAGGAAAGATGAGGTCCCAGTGTCAGCTCTTTGGGGAACCTTGATCTATGTGTCTTCCCAGGGCCTCTTTGCAGGTGCAAATGTGTGTACCCGAGCATGAACACACACACACGTTTACACAGAACCGCACCACCACCATCTGCCACCTCTTCTGCTGACTTGACCCTGTCATCTTCCTCTCAAAGACCTCTGGGGCCCTCACCTGTGGTCTCCTCCCTCTCTAGGCCACCTCCCCCCAAATTACTGCAAGTCATCTCTGCCCACATGGCTACCTTCACTGCCCCCAGACAGGCCACAGACTGCAAGTGTCATCAGCTCATGTGATTCTCACAGGAGTCCTGGGAGGTGGGACTTAATGAGTAACTTTCTCACACAGGGAGTGCAGGACAGGGTCTGAACTCAAGCCTATGCAACAGTTTGACTCCAAAGTCCAAGGACGCTCTTGGTCACCTGTCTGACACCACCATGGCTCACAGGCAACATCTCCCCAAAGCAGGGTCCCAGTGGTACCCACCCCCATCTTGAAGCTTTAACATCATCTTTGCCTCCTTCCTTGGCTTCATTTCTCATCCTGAGTCCTCAGCCTCTCCCACAAATACCGTCTCATGCCACCTGCTCCTCCCTGGTTCATGGCCAGTGCCCCAGTTCCACCCCAGTCACCTCTAGCCTGGGCGACACTGGCTGCCCAGCCTCCAGCCTCAGTGTCCCTGCAGTACTGCCCCATCAGTGGTTAGGGATGCGGGCCCTCTTGGTATAGACTCAGCAGATGCTCATCCATGCCAGTCTGGCCTGGACACTGGGAGTGCAGCAGAAAACAGACAGAAGTGCCCTCCGGGAAGCCAATGTTCTGGGGCTGGGAAACAATATAAAGAAGGGATGGAGACAAGGCAGGCAGACTGGCGGCCACAGGTCAGCATGAGGACTGTGCAGGCACCATGTGTGCGGTCACTGGTGCTGGCAGAAGTCTGGGCTGTGCCTCTCCTCCTGCTCTTGGCTTGCTGGCATCGCTGGCGTTCCTTGGCTTCTACTGCATCACACCATCCCCACCTTCATCTTCACAGGCACTGCCCGGAGTGTCCATTCCACATTTCCTGTGCCTGAGAGAACCTCAGTCCTGTTAGATAAGGGCCACATCCCCGACCCCCAGTGTAACCTCATCCTAGAATAACATCTTTAAGGACCCTGCTTTGAAATAAGTCATATTCTAGGACTTTGGCACAAGAATGGGGGCTGCAGTCAGCCTGTAACACACACACACGCGCGCGCGCGTGCGGGAGACGAGCAGCTGTGGGAGCGTTCTGAGCAGAGGGACGTGATCTGGCTTACATGTTCTGACTGGTGGGTTGAAATAATTCTGGCTTGAACTTGCAAAGATTTTCCATGTGCGCCTAAATTATAGTTCAGTAAAGTTAATGTAAGGAAAAAAAAAAGACCTTTCTGATTCTCCCAGGTACCCTGAGGCCAAGAACACACTCGGCTGGTCCCTGCGTCCTAATCCAGCCTCCTCAAACTGTTCCCAAGACCAACCACACCACTAGGGCTGTGCACCTTCCAGTCTCCGACCTCTGTACTGAGCTGTCCTTCCCCGAGCCTCAGCGCGCGTCTCCCCTGCACACAGCTTAGGATTCTGAAGCTCAGAACTGCAGGGCCAGCTGCTTCCTGCCGAATAACCTCAACCATCTTTTTAAACTTCAGGGCATGGGAAATGTGTGTTTCTCCCCCAAAACAGGTCACCATGTCCCCACCCCTGGGCTGGAAAATAGCTCACAGGAGAGGGCACTTGGCAAGGATCTGTGATCTAGGTGTGGGGGCTCAGGCCCCCAGCCCCTCACTGCCTTCCCACCTCATCATTGGTACTGGCGGCCTCTCTGCTGCAGAGATCTAGGTTCATAAATGGTCTCTGTGCCTGTCCCTGGTGACGCTCCAGGCCCTAGGAATGGCCTGGCCCCTATCTGCTATTGCTTGAGCAGTGCCTACCCTTCCCCCTACCAAGCCCTGCCGTGGGGCTGGCTGTGTTCCTGCCGGAGGTACAGCGGTATTTGTCCTGTAAAAGGTGATGCCATTACAACAGCAGACAGGCTGAGGAGTTTGGGCTCCCTGTCAAGTTCCAAACAGCTGGCTGTGTGCACTGGGGACACAGGGTAGTTGCCTGTGAGGCAGGGGGTGGACCCTGGCTCAGATTCTGTCACTCTCCAACTATGTGACCCCCTCTGAGCTTGTCAGAGTCAGGTGTAAACAAGAGGGTTGCATTAGGTGTCTTTATTTTAGCACACTTTAAACAGTGCTTCCGGTATCCAAGGCACTGTTCTGAGAGCCTCCAGATACAAGTTTACATAATCCATTTAAACTCTGTGAGTTAAGGGCTGTCTCTCCGTTTTACAGATGAAGAAACTAAGGCCAGCAATGTCAAGTAATATGCCTGAGGTTGGTGTCCAGCAGTCTGGCTGCAGCACCTGTGCTTTTAAACACACGCCACACCGCCTCAGTGCTGAGGCCCCTGCTAGACGTCACAGTCTCCTGAGTCCCCTGAGTCAGGCCTCCCCAGCCAGTGGAGACTGGGGGGTCTCACAACCAGATGGCATGGAGGGTTGCACTATGTGCTCCGGGAATGAGAGACCCTGAGCGCAGCCCAGGGACCCAGGTGGAGAAGGCACAGACCCCCTGCCCTGTTGTTCCCCACTGAGTCAGAGGTTAGAGGGACATACACAGTCACAGACAGCTGGGGATGAGGGTGAGGCACAGAAAACTGCTCCTTCCCTCAAGGGTGCTGGGCCCTCCTGCCCCCTGTAGGCCCTGTCCCCCCTCTGCCCCCCACTCCAGGACCTCCCTCACCTCCTCCACTGCAGGCACCAGGAGCAGCTCAAAATCATGTTTGTGGGCGGCCCCAACACCAGGAAGGACTATCACATCGAGGAGGGCGAGGAGGTAGGCCGTGGGTGCCCCCACCCCAACTTGGCCCTGGGTGCCTGGGGGAGGGGACACTCGCTGCACCAGGGCCAGAGCCTGTGGACTGGAGATGAGGACCGATGATTGCAGCCACAGGGGGACAGCTAGAGTCACAGGGAAACCGCTGGGCGATGCAGGGACACCTTTGGCAGTCTCCTCAAGGCTGAGCCAGGGACCTCAGCAGGAGGAGCTCCAGGGGACAGCCCTGCTCCTGGGGGTGACAGCTGTGCATGTGGGGGCATCTACTCTGAGACACACAGGCAGGCTGTCCCTACTCCAGTGCTCCCCATCCCAATCTCTGTGTTACACAATTGGTCTCCAAATGCACTGCTAGCACTGGGGGACCCAGGTCACCTCTTCTGATGCCAGGAGCCAGGTTCTCTCCCCCTGCAGACAGGGTCAAAGTCCAGGAACACAGAGTGACAGTGGGCTGGGCTGGGCTGTGCTGTGCTGGGGTGGCGGGGATTCGGGGACCAGGAGGGGTATGAGGAAGGGGGACAAGGGACCAAGGAGTGGGCATGGGTTGAGGGCTGAGGAACTGGGCTGGGTCTGCCTGACCCCTCCTTACCTAGAGGGTGCCCGGGCCTGTGACTGGAGGTGCGTGCAGGGACTGCACTGAGCGCCCTTTCGCACCTTGAATTTTGAACTCTGTTTTTCTACTTCCTACCCAAAATCACATGGACAAAAATAAAATGCAAAGTGAGGAACGGCCCCCCTAGGGGAGACAGACAGGTTCACAGCCAATGGTCTTTAGGGGGAAAAGCTCAGGATAGAGGCCCCCACTGTCTATCGGGAGGCCCAGTTATGAGGTTCAAGTAACAAAGTTCAGCTCGCTCACCAGCCTCCCCCACCACTGCTGGCGTCTCCCCACGGCCTGGGATGGCAGTGTTTTCTCACACCGTTCCCCGGCATGTGCCAGCACACCCAGCACAGGGCAGAGAAACCATGGGCTCCTGGCTCTGCACTCCCCCTTGGGCCTTGTCCCCCTGTGGGCACCCTGCTCGCAGACACGCCTCCCTGGGGACCACTTTCCTCTGTGGAAATGACAGAGAGCAGAGGGATGAGGCCTAGTGTGGTGGGCAAGGCATGGCTGGTCTTTCCACTTGCCTCAGGCTGCCTCACCCTGGTGGCTGTGGTGGCCCTGTTGTCACCTCCATGACTCCCCACCTCCTTCCCTTCTTGCTTCTAACCCTCTACCCCACACCCCTCTCCTGGGATCTCCTTGCTGCCACTGGTGAGGTGTCCACCAAAGCCCTGAGGACAGGCAGACGGGGGGGGGGTGAGTCCTGGCTGGTGGCTAAGTGAGGAGCAGGCCTGGCTGTGCAGATGTCCTCAGGTGACACTCAGGTGATCCAGAGCCTGGCTGGATGTGGCTTCGTGATGGTGTGTTCCTACCCAGTAAGCTGGCAGGGTGCCAGACATGCCACGGGTCCTGGAGGGTTCAGAGCTGGATATCATCTTCTCTATCCCTGCCTATCCTCACCCAGCTAGAATCTGAGAAGTTGCTTAGATCTGGGTTCAAACCACATCTCTTACTGACCGAGCCAGATTTTCCTCCTTGCTGAGCTGTGGCCTCTGCGACAGCCTTTCCAGAGCCCTGGCTCCTTTCTCACCTCAGTGCCACCCACCCACTGCTCCGAGCCCTCCAAGCCCACTGGGCTCATGCCTTGCTTGGGGGCAGACAAACCACTTACTAACCACGCCATCCTGGACAGGTGGACTTGTGAGGTTCTCTGAACCTTTCCTAGCCTCACAGGGGACCATGGCCATGCTGGGTGGAGGATTCAGTGTGCCCAGCGGGCACTGGTCCATCCAGTCTCACTCCCTCTCCACCCACCTGCTGCAGAGCCTTCTCAGAAGCCAGAGGCCAGCTTACATCAGCCGGAGTGGTACCCTAACCTTCTGGCTCTCTGCAGACCTCTGCATGTTGTTTACTTCCAGCAGTTTAGTTCCTTCTGCACTGCCCACAGCGCTGTCATCACTGATCTGTTTTCTGTTC
>PVJX010051367.1:0-10348 GCA_004027295.1 Dolichotis patagonum | reverse complement strand
ACAGTGGCCTTGGGGAGACTCGAAAGGCTAATCTATAAAATCCATGTGTTCCTGCATCTCTGCCTCTGAAGTATCCTGGTCCTTGCTAGCCGTTTCCTCCTGTCTGTTGGCATTTCTGCACTTCAGGGCATTCCTTCTGGTTTTCCTCTATCTCACAGGTGGCAGGGTCAGAGACACCCTTGTTTAGGAAAGAAGCAGTGCATACATAGCAGTGTCTTTAGGTCCTCTAGGTGCCCTGGGTGCTAATGAAGGGAAGTGCTGAGTCCCTAACCCCTGGCCCTAGCTGCCGGGAAGCTTGTGTCAGCATTTCCTTGGTCTACATTTCCTCCTCCTCGCAGAGTCTTGCATTGTATTTCAAAATTATGTAAAGAGGTTGTTAGCAGCATATAACAGGAATGCTTAGTTATCTCTTTATTGGAGAGTAAATTAGATGGCTATAAAGTTAAATAAAACCTAGAGAGTTCCGACTGCCTTTTCTTAAAATCCTTTGTCAGAACAAATAGCCTTGAAGTGAACATAAAAACTTAAATGACGTTAGCTCTAATGGAACGACAGGGGCCCTAATGAAGTTGAAGAGCTGTGATAGTACTGAGAGAGCAGGGCTGCTTTTATCTCGCTGGAATGTTTACGTCCTTGTACGGCTCCTAATCACACTGGGGTAACGTCATTCAGAGAAAATACTTCAGGAAAGATTGCTAGTAGGAAAAAAAACCCAAACAAACAAAAAAGCAAAAATATGTAGCCTCAAGTTAGCAGTTCAGGGTACCCCAAGAAGTCAGGTCAAATCAGATGTCTTGGTTTGAGGGCAAGAATAGGACTGGCGGATGTCTCTCTCTTCTATTTGGGTAAGGTCAATATTTGGTGATATGCGTAAAGAGGCTTCTCCACTCTTACTGGGATTGCACGGTGAGCTCGATGGAAATCGGTCTTCACCATTCTCCCCAAAACAGCTGTCTGTGTGTCCACTGTCCCTGACACCTATGCGTAGGTCTTCATTCTTCCAGGCACCTGGACTTGGGGCTTTCAGTCATCCTTGGTTCTTTCCTCGCTCCTCCCATATCTCAGAGTTGCTAACTTTTATCAGCTCTTTTCTCTGTGTCTCCAGAAGCCCTTCTCACTCATCCCATGCATATAACTACAGTTCAACTGGTGTTCTGGGCCCTCTTCCCTAGACTGGGGTTCTTTCTGACTTCAGACTCACCAGTTTCTCAGGTGCTCAGGTTAATCATGGTAGCATGTCATTCATCTGAACGCAGCCCACAGTTAGGGGCCTTTGCCACCATATTCTAACCTGCTTTCACAGCTGCATCGCTTGGCACCACCTGTATGAGCACAGGCTACTGGTACCACCAGACAGGCATCCCTCACTTGTCAGCTAAGTGTGGCTTGTCCATTTCTTCACCATTCTCTTAGTTTTTGGTTCTGCTATTCAGAGTGCTGCTTTTTCTCCCTCATTATTTATTCAATTTCCTGCAAGGCAGTGGCTTTGGTCACCCCTTTGATAATCTGATGAAGGTGATAAAACTTCATCCCAGTACAATAGATACCCCAAATATGAACTAACTCCCAAACCTCCCTTCATGTTAAGAGGATATTGACCTTTAACTAAGAATCCTTGCTCGTGATGACACCCTGATACCTCCATGTAACCTTTGTGAATCCCTTACTCATCATGATGCCTCTGGATCCCTTCATCTGTCTTCAGAACTCCACTGCAATAATTCAATTCACTTGGTAATTTCCGAGGAAGGTTGTGAGTTTATCTTCTTCTAGGTGCATGATCTATTGTCCCAAATGACCAAATGCTCCTTAAAGGTAAGGGCTTGTCACGTACCTCCTGGAATTGTGTGTAACTCAGTGCACGTTGCTTTATTAAAGAATATTATCAGGCATGTAGACATAGGGGTCCAAGTGGACATTTTGTTCTTCAATTCTAATTGCTGTAGAACACATTCTGGGGGGAGGGCTTCATATCCTCTGGTTCAGTAACAACCTAAAGATTCTGGAAGCCCTCGTGATTTGTGAATGTTTATTAGGGTGGCTTTGAGAGTGGTCACTAGATATGACCTTCAATCAAGAATTGAAGGACACTGTTGCTGTTGGTACTTACAGGCCCTTGGGCTTCAGGATGGGACTAGCACTTGGCATGAGATCTTGGTGAAACTGAAGATGATGAGAAGGAAAAGTGGGTCTTTGGTGAGCCCAGTTTCCCTTTCTCTACTTTCAAGGCTCCTTCTTCCCTGATATTATACCTTGGAGACATCCTTACTCCTAACCTTAAACTCTACTCAGGAAAACTTCCATTATAGGCTACTTAACCTGATCCTGAATCTTATGTGTTTTTCTGTTCTTTATGTGGGGATTATTTACAGTTAAAATCTTAGTTTTCTAGTGAAGCTTAGCTTTGCAGAAATGATAGTCTAGGCATCTGAGAATGTGTAAGTACGGGTCATTCTTCAAATCACACTGTTCAGTTTAACATCAATACCACCATTTTCAACCCCAGTAGACACCCGTGTACCTGTGTAGACACACAGCTGGAACCGGCCTCTGTGTAATGGATCCACATCTCAAGGCCAGTCATTCACTGAAGAGACCCTCTTTGCCAAGGTTCTCCATGTATTCAGAGTTACAGAACCTTCCAGCACAGCCTTGTCCTGCGCTCCTGCAGAGACGGAATCTGCCACAGAAGGGAGGAGATGACCCGGAGCTGTGTGAGCAGAACACTGTGGGCTCAGGAGTAAGAGCTGGGTGGGGAGTGGCACTGAGGGCGCTTGAGTCGCAGAGCCCAGCAGCAGGGAAGGCCGTCTGTGTCTTACAGGCAGCCAAGAGCAGTGGCCCTCAGATGAGTCTGGGTGACAGAGCTTAAGGACAAACTAGTGCTCTTTACTCACACTGTGCTCTTCACAGAGCAGTGTAAAATGGTGACATGTTTCACCCTAGCAGGCAAATGAGGCACAGTAATGGCAACAGAAACCATGCTAATGTTACACATGTGCAACCAAAGTTCACCATCAAAAACACACACTGATACAAAGGATGCCCGGCACCTCAAAGGAGGGGACATGACTTCTCCAGCTTGCCGACAAAGAGAGATCTGCAGGGAGTGGGCATGGCTGCAGCCTGCCCAGAGCAGTGGTCCTGGACAGAAATGTTGCTGGTAATGTCAATGACCATGCCAACTTCAGGAGAGAAGGCTGGTTTTTTTGGTACTGGGGATTGAACCCATGACTTTGCACTTTCCAGGCAGTCGCTTATGCCACTGAGCTAAATTCTTGGCCCCTAAAAATCTGCTTTGTAGAACTAATTTTATTTAATTTTAAAATGAAAAAAAGAATAAAAGCAATGATACAGAATTTCAAAACAAAATAATAGTACATTAACAATGGTTAATATATTGCATATTGTTATCTTCAAAGTAGTTCAGATTAAAAGATAGAGGCGTGAATAAATAATCAAGCATTCAAACAATGAAAGCCCAAACCATTCTTTTTGATGAACTAAAAGAGATTAGTAGTAGAATTATTTATCTTGTATATATGTATATATATATTTATATATAGTCTTTTCCTTTCTTTATTTTCTCCTTTCTCCTATCCCAGTTGTTCTTTCTTTTTGAACCATTTCTTTCCCTTTCACTCTCACAATAGTATTGTACATTTTGGATCTTATGTACTCTTTCAGTTTTTACTCTAGGGAGACAATACGATGCTTATACATGCAAATCTGATTTATTTCTCCTATGAGTATGGTCTAAAGTTGCATCCATTTACCTATAAAACCTGAGCTTAGCCTTTTTTATAGCTGGGTAGTACTCCATTGTATAAAAATATCACATCTTTTTATCCATTTCATGGTTGATGGGCATTTGGGTTGTTTCCAAGATTTAACTATTACAACTTGTTCTGTGTAGAACTTCTTAAACCTCTGGGTTCTCCTGCAACCAGTGAAAGAAAAGTAGTGGTGATAGTGGGGTTCATAAATGTGATTAGATTTTCTGTTCACTGGGAGGTACTGAAAAAAATTTAATTTGATTTAGAACAACAAAGTAATGTGATGTTTCTTGCATCTAAGTGCCATAGAGTAATTCTTACCATTCTAGGTTCTGATTCTTATTTTGAAGTTGGGACTGGTCATGTCAGCATTGTCTCCGTAAAGCTCTGTTTTTAAGACTTCCTGCCCACCCTGTGTTGAAATCTGGTGCAGGTGGATCCTATTGTTAAGCTCCTGGTGACTACACAAGCTGTGCTCTGTCTGGAGTGCAGTGACCAAAGGGCAGACAGTGGGGCGGAAGCACGCATGTTCATTTCTTCTCTGATATGAAGACTGGTCATTGTTGATCAAGTTTAGGTGAGGGAGTACCTGGGTTCCCTTCCCACTGGATGTCACAGAAGTCGGGGATGTGAAGATTAGGCAGTACATCTGAAACACTGGTGTTCCTGTGCACCAGCCTGGCCTCTTTGTAACCTGCAAGCTCTGATCCAGGAGGTCTGGCCCCTGAAGGTCTGAGCGCTTGTGTTTTAGCCGGAGTCCGGGGCTGCAGCTCTGCATGTACACGGACCGCATTTTGGGACACAGGGATACAGATCACAGTCTGAATTCCTTTTCCAACCCTACCTCTAACTTGCTCTTTGCTATTTCGAAGTTATTTTATTTTTTAGATCTTAGCTTTCGCAACTATAAAAGGAGAGAACTGGCTTTGTGTTCTTGAGAAGAACATTTATTATATTTTACTGCTCAGCAAAGGTTGCTTCTTCTTAGCAGCACTTGACTCTCCTTTTGGGCAATTCACTGCCCTTCTTAGGGTGCAGTTGTGACAGGTAGGTAAATCTCTGCCCTCTGCAAGAAAAGGGGAAGGAAAATGATCTTTTCCCTAGAAAAGATCATTTGCTTTGAAGTGCTGGGCAATGATAGGGAGTTGGTTATTGGTGCTGGTGAGGGTGTAGGCTACATTTTGGAAAACTGATAATCATACTAATGTAATAAGGTTTTTCTCCTTGGGAGTCTCATGGAGACTGAGATGAAACTTTTGCTTCAGAAGTAAGCAGTGAGGCTTCTAATGAATCTTCTTGGGCTTACTTATACTGGAAATGACCCAAAGCATTTATATTCTGTGAATTTGGACTCTAGCCATTAGTGCAAGGAGTTTTCTGATATGCTCCATAGTTTACTGTGCAAAATTGAGAACAGTAGCTAAAGGCAGGCACTGAAGACTTTGGAGTGTGAGATCATTGCTAAGCAGTAACAGAGTTGATAGTTCAGTGACCTTGAACTGCAACTCAAGGAAAGAGGATGATTTACTCTCATAACTAAGACTGTAACAAGAATAGGAAATGCCATATGCAAATGTCACTTCTTTCTGACATGTAAGGGGGCAATTAGTTGTTCAGTAACTAATCTAGGCCACTGTTCGTGGTTTAGGGCTACAGTGGCTATAGCTGTCCTGTTGTCTATCAGAGCCTGCCAAGAATGAGCTTAGGAACCATCAGCTCATTCTTTACCTTACACTGAAGATTTCAGAGTCCAGTTTGTAACTCTTGCAGTCTCACTCTGTTCTGACAAGTCAGACTATGAAGGACATAGTCTTCTTAGTGGATTGGTATCATAGTACGGCAGAAGGCAGCTGTGAGTCCTGGCTCCTCGGTTCTCAGAACTTGGCTCTGGCTTCAGCCCAGCTGCAGCACCGCCAGCCAGGAGCGGCGCTTGCTGTTCTGAGTGTCCCTTCTCTGGGGAGAGCACACTGTGCGTGCAGCCTGCAGAGATAAGGGAGAAGGCAGTCAGTGTGATTTGGGGCTGAATTATGTGAGGGATTTATGTTCTTTAGCTTTTAGTGACAAACCAGATAATTCCTTTCCCCCATTTCCAATCATCTTTTCACTATTAAATTGACATATTTATTTTCTGGACATTTTTTTTTTCTACTGCCACTGGCCTCAATCTTTCTTGCTTTTTCTCTTTATTTAGGGTCCCAAAGGCACAGAACAAGTATTAATCCTGAACAGAATGTTTGTACGATTTCTAGCTTCACTGAAACATGGCCAGCCTGTATGCCAAGGCCTTACTGACTGACCACTTAGTGCAGTAGTGCAATCTGCAGAGCCAAACGCTAACGAAGGACCTTGGCTCTGCCCAGGAGGTGCTTCCTAGTGAAAATAAGGAGGCCCTCCCACCAGGTGCAGCCTACTTAAGCTCTTTAGTTCTCTTAAGAAAATGTCTTTGATGGAAAATGTAGAGGAAGAGAATGTTTCTTCTTAGTCGATTGTTGAAAGATGCAACTTTGCCCTAGGATAGTGCTACTCCAGGTTCCTGGTAGACATCTTAACCTTAAACTCTGTTGTTCCAATCATCTTGAAAGCTCAACTGGGAGAAATAAAATTCTTAGAGGATTATTGGAAAGCCATAAAGCTACCAGCACTCCTCTTCCTAGGCAAGGTCAAGACTTCTAGTCCTGTGGGTGGTTCCCAAATCTACACCTCTAAACCAGATTTCAGTTCAGTGCTCAAAAACTGAGAGTTGTTTTACTTAAGAGCTCTAATTCCAAGGCTCACCTTCCCTTAAGGTCTGTACTTTCTGATGTATTTTCAGTGTGAATGGGGCCACCACCCCTGAAGCCACTGTCATCAGAAAACTAGGAAATGTCCTAGATTTCTGTCTTTCCCTTCCTTTTCTCTACATCCAATTCATCCCCAAATCTGATGGAATTCCTACTTAGATACATTTCAAATTCATCCATTCTTCTTACCTTTACCACTTCTTACCTTTGTCTCTCATCACTTCTAGTCTGCATGATTGCACCCCAGCCTATTGTCTACATAGCTCCAGTTACGTTTTTTATCTACTGAAGTGTCCCCCAAGAGCCTTATGTTTTCAGGGGATTGAAAGGTGATTCGGTCATGGGGTGCTATACTCAGCAGTGCACTGATCCATTGAGGAGTTTATGACTAAATATGCTTTAGGAGGAGAGGGCTGGTTGTGAAAGGTGGGTCACTGGAGGTGTGCCTTTGGAGGGTATTTCTCTCCCCAGCTCCTTTCTTCTCTCTCCACTTCCTGGATTCCATATGTTGAGCATCTCTTCCTCTATCACAACCCTCTGCAGTTCTTTTCTGTCTTGAAGCCAGCTGACTGAATGGAAACCATAAACCAAAATAAACTCCTTCTCCTTGAAGTTGTGGGTGTTGAGTGTTTTGTCTGAGTGATAAGAAAGTGACTAATACAGCTCTCAAGTGTGATTAAGCCAACTACTCAAGAAACTCCAACATGATGCTGTGCTTGGGGGATAAAGGTCAACTTCTGTGCTTTACACAAAAATGCTACTCATTTTCTGCCAGCTTTCTCTTCTGCATTTTAAAATTTTGCTGCTTTGGATCATTTTCTTGGATTTTTAAAGATCAATTTACCAGTGTAGCTTTAAATAAACACCAAGTGGATAATCTGGTGGCTCATTTATGGTGGGATTAAGGGACAAGGAATCCTCTCACTCTGATCCTATCACAGTGCTTGTACTGCTCAGGAGGAAGAATAGCCCAATCTGTTATCAGCCATAACTATTTGGTACTAAGTTGAATCATTTATATCAATTATGCAGTTGCCTAAAGCAGTGGAACAAAAAATATATTAAGATGAAAGAAGGGAAGTAAAAGTTGTGATCATGGCTTAAGAGATTCTAAGCAACTCTGTCATGTCTATTAAATGGGATATCTGGGGGCAATATGGAGGCAAAGGAAGAGTGAATGAGGGTCACCAACAGGAAAGGAGATGAATGTGAGTTGTGTCATGTTTTCTTTTAAAGATGAGAACTGAGTGTGGCAACAATTCAGACTAGTTATTTGTTAGGATGGTTCTGTTTGTGAACTGTGAGGAGCAGGTGGCATGGGGCTGGGGATGATCAGGCATGCAACAAGGTGAGATCATTCTAGTCATCAGTCAGCCTTGTATTAGGGATAAAGAGATCTTGAAGAAGTATTTATTGTCTGTTATGGATTAAAAAGTGGCAGTTAGCACCAGCTGAATTACATCAGCATGAGGAAAGTTGCCAGCATAAATAGAGATGTGGAGAAGGAGAAACTAGGTGTTGTGGGTTTCGCTAAGTGTTGCTGTTTGAACTGTTGAGTCTCCTGGAGGAGCTCATTGTGACTAGCTTCCCCAATGTGAGTTCGACCACTGTCATCGGAGGAGCTCGGGACCTTGTTGGTGAGAGTGGCTGTGGTTCACTTAGGGGGAGCTCTGGTCCTGACATCGAGCATCACTTCCTGGCTCTGGAGGGGAAGACCTGTGCCATTTAATCTCCAGGACAAACTCATCATGCTGGCTTTCTGGCATGTACTTGATTGTTCTGCTCATTGGAGGAGCTTGGGGCCTCTGTGTTGTTGAGGACGGCTGTGGTGCTTTTCAGGACAGCCCTGGTCTTTATTGTGAGTGTGATTTCTCGGCTCCAGTGTAGAACCCTCAACCTACCCACTCACCCAGCACAGCCCATTCACCCTGCTGGCATAGACTTTCTAGCTTACACCACTGACCTTTGTGCCTTCCCAGCACGGTTCCATAAAACAGACTTGCGTGAGCCCTTCTCATGGTCTCTAGACCTCCAGTTGGACTCATGGGAGGCATTGTCATGAGCTCTGGGTCTTCATCTGGACTCATACAGGACACTGCTTTGGGATGCAGGTCCTTGGCTGACTATTCTGGGTCTTTAGCATTGTGGATAGATTTCCTACACTTTCTATGTTTAACTCTGGGTGACTATCATAAAATAATATCGTATCTGTGTCCTGATTCTAATTGTTCTGCTCACAACCCCAGACTACAATATTGTCAAAGTCATCTCTTTAATATTTATTTAAAAAGTCATTTCTGATATCCACACCCCTAGGACAGTGGATTGTGCCTCGGGGGTTCTGCCGGCCCCAGTTCTCCACGTCCAGCTTCTGCCTCTCAATTAAGGGAGCCAAGAGTCTGCAGGGGAATGAGATTGCCCGAGGTGAGTCCCGGTGACCTGGGGAAAGTTGGAGATCTGCGCTCCCGGTGTTTGAGTTTCTGGGGAGCTACCAGGATGCTAGACTGGGTCCAGCAGATTGCAGGGCTTCAGTCGACCACGCCCAGTGGCCTTCTTTCAGTTCAGGAGGGAGAAACCTTGCATGAGGACTCTGGGCTCATTTGGGCTGGCCTGGGGAGAGCTTAAGATCAACACTGCCAGGAGTTGAGTTTATATCCACACCCCTAGGACAGGGGATTGTGCCCCGGGGGTTCCGCCAGCCCCAGTTCTCCACACTCAGCTTCCACCTCTCAATTTAGGGAGCCAAGTGCCTGCAGGGGAGCTGAGACTGCTCCAGTAGTTGAGGATGCCGGAGGGGATTCACCACACACCCAGAGGAAGCTTTGGAACACCACTCAAACCAAAGAAATGAAGAAAAATGACAAAAGAAAAGACCAAAAGACAGGTTCAAATCTCCGGCCCATCCCAAGAAAGCCTGGGAGCCATGTACATAGAAGAAAATAGAAGCCATACACCTGAAATGACTGCAATGATTTCAACTGAAATAAATAAGCAACTAGGGGAAGCTATGGAGAAATTCAAATCAGAAATAATTGCCCAGGTAAAAGAAGAAATTATAAAAGTAGTGAAAGAAATAGTGAACACATCTAGTGAAGACACAGCTAAAAAATTAGATGAACAAAGCAAACAGATAGAATCCCTGAATGAACACTATAAGAAACAAACAGAATATATAAAGCAGATTCAAAGAGATACACAGGAAATCAAAAATTCTATTGAAAGCTGTAAAAACCACCTCAATGAAACTGAAGATAGAATTTCAGACCTCGAAGATAAGATTGCAGCTAGTGAACAGGAAAAGAAAGATCTTTTAAAAATAACAAAGAATCAGGAAATAACAATTCAACAGCTGCAAGATGATGCAAAGAAAAAATAACATAAGATTAATAGGGATAAATGAAAAAGAAGGGAACAGCCCAAATGATATCAAGAGGATATTTATAGAAGCAATAGCTGAAAACTTCCCAAACATGAGAATAGAAACTGACATTTGGATTAATAAAGCATATAGAACTCCAAACAGTCATAACCAAAATAAAACTACACACAGACACATAATAATCACCATCCCAGAAATCCACCATAAAGGGAGAGAGTCCAAAGATGGTGGACTGGTAGGTAGCAGGAGAGGGACCCTCTCTGAGAGAGACAGCTCAAATGCCAGAATAAAACATCCTGGAGAGACCCAGACAGAGAGAGATGAACTCTCACAACCCACAAAGAAACTAAAGTGCAAAAAGCCGCTCAAATATGAGGTCCTGGGGCTACCATAAGAGAAGCTAAGATCAGTGAGCA
>PVJX010051366.1:0-10325 GCA_004027295.1 Dolichotis patagonum | reverse complement strand
GCACACAGACATAAACCATACTTGGTTTGATCTCCACACTGAGCTCTAATATTGCAATTTATGTCATCCTGGCATCCTCATGTATACACCCAGCATGATGCTTGAATATTAGTTTAAATGTCAGATCTTCAAAGATCCATTCTTCAAACTCCTACCTGAGTAAATCATTCTTGCCTTCCTCCTTGTCTTTCTGGGGCTTAATGACCAGTCAGAAAATAATATATTCATTATAGGGAGTGCCAAGGATGGAGGCCAAATTAGCAAACAAGACAGGCAGGCTGTTTTGTGAACTTCAGTATTTAGAAGTATTAGCATAACATGGGCAAAGATATTTTAGGTTCATATAACCCAGAGATTGGGACAAAGGCAGGGACACCTTGGGATGATAATATATTATGGACGAGGTTTATGGAAGTTAACATTAAATATGGCATAACTGAAGATGGGTTGCCTATGTTGGAGCATCTGTAAAATCTGTGGGATGTCCCAGGGTCTTGCTGGGCACAGGATGTGAGAACAGGATGGACAGTGGCAACTGGGTTTGTCAGACTAGAGAACATGAGAGGCCAGAGCAGTTTGGTCTGGGGCCCTGGGCAGTCCTATAATCCCCTACCTAGTGGCAGTGCAGAACCTGCACATTCTCGGAAGTAAACACAGGCCCAGCTCCCTGTAACATCATCTATGCTTTTTATATGCATCATGGTGGCTAACATCAGGAATGTTTCAGAGAAGAAACTGCATGGAAAGGAAATAAAAATATATTTAACCAATATGTGAACACGTGGGTCAGGTCTGAGGTGTGCAGTGTGATGCTGAATCCATGTTGCTTCCTGAATCAAGGCTGCTGTGGTCCTTCCCCAGATGGAGTCAGAGATGCAGTGGGTGAAGAAGCAAAGGAGGCAAAGTGGGAAACTGAGGGATCTCGGTGATGAGCACTCACTCAGGGCCCCAGGAGGCTTGTTTGATATTGCAGCATAATTTACATTTGAGATAATTTCAGATGAACAGCCCTTAAAAAGACCACGCTGGGGAAATTAAGACAACTCCCCCATGGCCTCTTCCTACCTGAAGAAGAGGTGAGTGGACTGCTGTTTCCTGGCCCAGATGAAGGTGAATTTGACCCAAGTCAGAGTCTCAAGATGAAGCCACACCACGAAGAAGTCTGAACTTATGGGAAGACCAACAGGACAAGATCACCAGAAAAACAGAAATCTCAGATTTTTCAGTACATGGATCAAAAGCTGAGACAGAGAGAAATACAAATAAATATGAACAATGGATTCCTGTAATTCTCTAACCTACATGAAAGAAATTTAATGAACTCTGTAAAAAATATTCAGAACAGGAAATACCAACTTCATAGGTGAACAGTAAAAAGAGATAGTGTTGAGAGAAAATACCTCAAAAATGAAAATAAGAATCTTATTGGGTCTTAAATGAAACTGCATAGAAGGAACTCCAGAATCTAGGCAGCCAGTAAGAGCTCTGGTGAGCATGAAGGACCATAAGTCCGTGCTCCTGAGTGCTTTCCACCCTGAAACTCATTTGAGAGGGGGACTGACACTCCTGGCTAGGGAGCCCTTGCTTAGGACCCCTGGGACAGGCCAGCAGCTGATGCTGGGAACTTTCATCCTGGGCATCTCCCTTCTTTCCCGTTCATGGCATATGCTGCCTGGGCACACAGGGACAACAGGGTAGGGAAATAAGAAGCAAGAGCCTTTCCAGACATCTGCCCCATGCTGGAAATTAGGGTGCTGAGCCACCCTGCAACTAGCCTGACACCCTGGTAAGTGACTGTGTTATGGCTAGCCACAACCAACCCAGGGAAAGGAAATAAGAAACAAGAGTGTGTCCTGAGATCTGTGCCATGCTGGATCTTAGGGCACTGAGAGAACCAGCAACTAGGCTCCCGCCCTGGTAAGTGAATGTAATCTGGCAAGCCACGGCCACCCCAGGGCAGGGAAATAAGAATCAAGAGCATTTCCTGAAATCCACACCATGTTGGAACTTAGGGCACTGAGCCAACCAGCAACTAGCCTGCTGCCCTGGTAAGTTACTGGGGTCTGGCAAGCCATGGCCTGCCCAGGGCAGAGAAATGAGCAAGAGCGTTTCCTGACATCCACGCCATTTTGGAACTTAGGGCGGTGAACCAACCAGCAACTAGCCTGCTGCCCGGTAAGTGACCGGGCTCTGGCAAGCCGTGGCCACCCCAGTGCTGTGAAATAAGTTGTAAGAGCACTTCCTGATATTCCTGCAATGTTGGAACTTAGGGGGCCAAGCCTGCGGCCCAAGTAAGTGCCAGACTTCTGGCAATCCACGGTCACCCCAGGCCCTGCAAAAAAGAAGCAAGAACGTTTCCTGTTGATCCACACCATTTTGGACTTAGGGTACCCAGCCAATCAGCAACTAGCTTGCCACTTGGTAAGTGACTGTGGTCTGGCAAGCTGTGGCCACACCTGGGTGGAGAAATCAGAAGCAAGAGTGTTTCCTGAGATTTGCACCATGTTGGAACTTAGGGCGCCGAGCCAAGTAGCAACTAGCCTGTCGCCCTGGTATATGACCGTGGTCTGGCAAGCTGCAGTCTTCCCAGGGCAATGAAATAAAATGCAAGAGCATTTCCTGAGATCCGTGCCATGTTGGAACTTAGGGCCCAAGCCAACCAGCGACTAGTCTGCTGCCCCAGTAAGTGACCATGGACTGGCAAGCCACAGCCGCGCCAGAGCAGGGAAATAAGTAGCAAGAGCATTTCCTGAGATCTGTGGCATGCTGGAACCTTGGCCGCCAAGCCAACCTGCAAGTAGCCTGCCACACTGGCAAGTGACAGTGGTATTGCAAGCCGCAGCTGCCCCAGGGCGGGTAAATAAGTGGCAAGAGAATTTCCTGAGATCTGCGCCATGTTGGAACTTAGGGTGTTGAGCAGTCCAGCAACTAACCAGACTTCCTGGTAATTTACCATGTTCTGGCAAGCTGCGGCCACCCCAGAGTGGCAAAAAAAGACGCAACAGCATTTTCTGAGATCCGAATCATGTTGGAACTTAAGAGCGCTGAGCCAACCAGCAACTAGCCTGAAGCCCTTGTAGTGACCATGGTCTGGCATGCAGCAGCCATCCCAGGGCAGCAAAATAAGAAGCAAGAGCATTTCCTGATATTTGGGCCATTTTGGAACTTAGGGCACTAAGCCAACCAGCAACTAGCCCTCCTCCCAGTAAGTGACCATGTTCTGACAAGCCTCAGCCATCCCAGGGTGGGGAAATAAGTAGCAGAAGCATTTCCTGAGATCCGTGCCATGTTGGAACTTAGGGCGCAGAGCCAACCAGCAACTAGCCTGCCTCTCTGGGAAGTGACCTTGCCTGGCAAGCCGTGGCAAACCCAGGGTGATAAAATAGGAAGCAAGAGCATTTCCTGAGATCCTCGCCATGTTGCAAAATAGGTTGCCCAGCCAAACAGCAAATAAATAGCCTGTTGCCAAAGTAAGTGACTGTGGTATGGCAAACCTCTTCCAAACCAGAGTGGGGAAATAAGAATCAAGAGCATTTCTTGAGATCTGCACCTTGCTGGCACTTAGGGTGCTCAGCCAACCTGCAACCAGACTGCCGCCCTGGTAAGTGACTGTGGTCTTTCAAGCTGTGGCAGCCCCAGGGCGGGGAAATAAGACATAAGAGCATTTCCTGTGATTCCTGCAATGTTGGAACTTAGGGTGCTGAGCCAGCCAGCTACTAGCTTGCTGCCCAAGTAAGTGATCCAATTCTGGCAATCAGCGGCCCCCCCAGGGACTGAATATAAGAAGCAAGAGGGTTTCCTGAGATCCACGCCATAGGAACTTAGGTCGGGGAGCCAACCAGCAACTAGCCTGCCTCTCTGGGAAGTGACTGTTGTCTGGCAAGCTGTGGTGAACCCAGGGTGGGAAATAGGAAGCAAGAACATTTCCTGAGATCCATGCCATGTTGGAAAATAGGTTGCCCAGCCAAACAGCAAATAGACTGCAGCCCTTGTAGTGACCGTGGTCTGACAAGCAGCAGCCATCCCAGGGCAGCAAAATAAGAAGCAAGAGCATTTCCTGAGATCTGGGCCATTTTGGAACCTAGGGCACCAAGCCAACCAGCAACTAGCCCTCCGCCCGGTAAGTGACCGTGTTTTGACAAGTCGCAGCCATCCCAGGGCAGGGACATAAGTAGCAGGAGCATTTCCTGAGATCCATGCCATGTTGGAAGTTAGGGCACTGAGCCAACCAGCAAGTAGCCTACCGCCCTGTTAAGTGACTGTGATCTGGCAAGTCGTGGCCACCCCAAGGTGAGGAAATAAGAAGCAAGAGGATTTCGTGAGATATATGCCATGTTGGAACTTAGGAGGTGAGCCAACCAGCAACTAGCCTGCCGCTCTGGAAATGACCGTGGTCTGGCAAGTCGTGGTCACCCTAGGGCAGGAAAATAAGAAGCAAGAGGGTTTCCTGAGTTCCGCACCATGTAGGCACTTAGGGCACCAGGCCAACCAGCAACTAGTCTGCCGCTCCCTTCTGTGACGTTTGTCTAGAAAGCCGTGGCCACACCAGGGGGGGGAAATAACATGTAAGAGCATTTCCTGAGATTCTGGCAATGTTGGAACTTAAGGCACCCAGCCAATCAGCAATTAGCCTGCCACACTGTTAAGTGACCGTGGTCTGGAAAGCTGCGGCCATCCCAGGGTGGAGAAATAAGAAGCAAGAGAGTGTCCTGAGATATGCACCATGTTCGAACATAGTGCACTGAGCCAACCAACAAACAACTAGTATGCAGGCCTAGCTAGTGACCAGGGTCTGCCAAGCCACAGCTAGCCCAACATGGGGAAATAAGAAGCAAGAGCATTTCCTGAGATCTGTGCCATATTGGAACCTAGGACGCTGAGCCAAGCAGCAACTGGACTCCTGCCCTGCTAAGTGACCATGGTCTGGCAAGCCACAGCCATCCCAGGGTGGGGAAATAAGAAGCAAGAGGGTTTCCTGAGATGCACGCCATGTTTGAACTTTGGCCGCCGAGCCAACCAGGAACTAGCCTGCCACACTGGTGAGTGACAGTGGTCTGGCAAGCCACGGACACCCCAGGGTGGGTAAATAAGAGGCAAGAGCTTTTCCTGGGATCCGTGCCATGCTGGGACTTAGGGCATAGAACCATCCAGCAACGAGCCTGATGCCCAAGTAAGTAGCCAACTTCTGGCAAGCCGTGGCCACGCCAGGGCGAAAATATAAGAAGCAAGAGCGTTTTGTGAGATCAGTGCCATGTTGGAACTTAGATTGCTGAGCCAACCAGCAACAAGCCTGCCACCCAGGTAAGTGACCGTGGTCTGCAAGCCGCAGCCAACCCAGCATGGAGAAATGAGGAGCAAGAGGGTTTTGTGAGATCCACGCCATGTTGGAAATTAGGGCCCCAAGCCAACCAGCAACTAGCCTGCCTCCCTGGTAAATGAATGTGGTCTGGCAAGCCACAGCAAACCCAGGGCACAGAAATAAGCAAAAGTGTTTCCTGAAATCCGTGCCATTTTGGAACTTAGGGAGCCGAACCAAACGGCAACTAGCCTGCTGCCTGGTAAGTGACCATGTTCTGGCAAGCCCTGGCCACCCCAGTGCAGGGCAATAAGACATAAGATCATTTCCTGAGATTCGTGCAATGTTGGAACTTAGGGTGCTGAGCCAACCTGCAACAAGCCTGCTGCCCAAGTAAGGGACTGACTTCTGGCATTCCACGGCCACCCCAGGACAGGAAAATATGAAGCAAGGGCGTTTCCTGTGATCCGAGTCATTTTGGAACTTAGAGCACCCAGCCAACCAGCAACTAGCCTGCCACCCCATTAAGTGACCGTGGTCTGGCAAGCGGCGGCCACCCCAGCACAGAGAAATAAGAAGCAAGAGCACTTCCTGAGATCCGTGCCATGTTGGCACTTAGGGCCCAATCCAACCAGCAGCTAGTCTGCTGCCCCAGTAATTGACCATGGTCTGGGAAGCCACAGCCACACCAGGGCAGGAAATAAGTAGCAAGAGCATTTTGTGAGATCCGTGCCATGTTGGAACTTATGTTGCCGAGCCAACCAGCAACTAGCCTGCTGCCTTGGTAAGTGAACATGGCCTGGCAAACCTCTCCCAATGCAGGGTGGGGAAATAAGAAGCAAGAGCATTTCCTGAGATTCATGCCATGTTGGAAGTTAGGGCAGCAAGCCAACCAGCAACTAGCCTGACACCTTGCTAAGTGACCGTGGTCTGCCAAGCCGCGGCCACCCCAGAGTGGGGAAATAAAGCATAAGAGCATTTCCTGAGATTCGTGCAATGTTGGAACTTAGGGTGCCAAGCCAACCAGCAACTAGCCTGCCCCCGCAGGCCGGTGATTGTTGTCTGGCAAGCCGTGGCCACCCCAGCATGGGGAAATAATAAGCAAGAGCATTTTCTGAGATTCACTCCATGTTGGAACTTAGAGTGGCAAGCCAACCAGCAACTATCCTCCCTCCCTGGTAGGTGACTGTGGTCTGGCAAGCACAGCTACCCCAGAGTGGTAAAACAAGATGCAAGAGCATTTCCTGAGATCCGCACAATGTAGGAACTTAAGGCACCAAGCCAACCAGAAACTAGCCTGGTGCCTCAGTCAGTGACCATTGTCTGGCAAACCGCAGTGATCCCAGGGTGGGGAAATAAGATGTAAGAGCATTTCCTGAGATTTGTGCAATGTTGGAACTTAGAGTGCCGAGCCAAGCAGCAACTAGCCTGCTGCCCAAGTAAGTGATCGACTTCTGGCAAGCCACGGGAACACCAGGGTGTGAACATAAGAAGCAAGAGCCCTTCCTGAGATCAGCGCCATTTTGGAACTTAGTGTGCTGAGCCAAGCAGCAACGAGCCTGCCACCCCAGTAAGTGACTGTGGTCTGGCAAGCCGCGGCCACCCCAGCACAGAGAAATGAGGAGCAAGAGGGTTTTGTGAGATCTGTGCCATATTGGAAATTAGGGGAAAGCCAACCAGGAACTAGCCTGCTGCTTTGGTAGGTGAACGTGTTCTAGCAAGCTGTGACCACCCCAGTGCAGGGAAATAATAAGCAAGAGTGTTTCCTGAGATCTGCACCTTGTTGGAACTTAGGGCGCCGAGCCAAGCAGCAACTAGCCTGCTGCACTGTAAGTGATGGTGGTCTTGCATGGGGTGGCCACCCCAGGGGGGGTAAATACGTGCCAAGAGCATCTCTTGAGATCTGTGCCATGTTGTAATTGTGGCTGCTGAGCCAACCAGCAACTAGCCTGCCGCCCTGGTAAGTGACCATGGTCTGGCAAGTCGGGGCCACCCCAGGATGAGGAAATAAGAACCAACAGCATTTCAAGAGATACATGCCCTGTTGGAATGTAAGGGGTGAGCCAACCAGCAACTAGCCTGCCTCCTTGGTAAGTGACCGTGTTCTGGCAAGGTGCGGCCACCCCAATGTGGGAAAACAAGATGCAACAGCGTTTCCTGAGATCCGAGCCATGTTGGAACTTAGGGTGCTGAGCCAACCAGCAACTAGCCTGCCACTCCAGTATCTGACCATGTTCTGGCAAGCTGAGGCCAACCCAGGACTTGAAAATAAGAAGCAAGAGCATTTCCTGTGATCCACACCATTTAGGAACTTAGGGCACCCAGCCAATCAGCAACTAGCTTTACCCTTGGTCAGTGACCATGTTCTGGCAAGCTGCGGCCACCCAAGGGGTGGGGAAATAAGAAGCAAGAGTGTTTCCTGAGATCAGTGCCATGTTGGAACTTAGGGTGCCAAGCCAACCAGCAATGAGCCTGCAACCCCAGTAAGTGACTGTGGCCTGGCAAGCCTCAGCCAAACCAGTGTGGAGAAATAAGGAGCAAGGGGGTTTCCTGAGAGGTGCGCCATTTTGGAAATTAGGGCGCTGAGCCAACGAGCAACTAGCCTGCTGCCCTGGTAAGTGACCGTGTTCTGACGGGCCAGGGCCACCCCAGGGCAGCAAAACAAGAAGCAAAAGCATTTCTTGAGATGTGAACTATGTAGCAACTTAGGGCACTGAGCCAACCAGCAACTAGCCTGCGGCCCTGGTAAGTGACTGTGTTCTGGAAAGTCGCAGTGAGACGAGGGCAGGGAAAAAAGAAGCAAGAGTGTTTCCTGAGTTCTACGGCATGTTGGAACTTAGTGCACCCAGCCAACCAGCAACTAGCCTGATGCCCCCATAAGTGACCATGGTCTGGCCACGGTCACCTCAAGGCATGGAAATAATTAGCAAGAGCATTTCCTGAGCTCTGCACCATGTTGGAACTTTGTGCCGAGTCCACCAGAAGCTAGCCTGCAACACTGGTAAGTGACTGTTGTAGAGCAAACTGCAGCCACCCCAGGGAGCAGAAACAATAAGTAACACCATTTCCTGAGATCCACGACATATAGGAACTTAGGGCACTGAGCCAACCAGCAACTAGCCTGCCACCCCAGTAAGTGACCGTGTTCTGGCAATACATGGCCATCCCAGGGTGGGGAAATAAGATGTAAGAGCATTTCCTGAGATTCGTGCAATATTGGAACTCATTGCACTGAGCCAACCAGCAACTAGCCTGCTGCCCTAGTAAGTGACAAACTTCTGGCAACACACGACCACCCGAGGGTGGGTAAATAAGAAGCAAGTGCGTTTACTGAGATCCATGCCAGTTTTGAAAGTAGGGCATCGAGCCAACCAGCAACTAGCCTGCTGCCTTTTTAAGTGACTGTGTTCTGACAAGCCAGGGCCACTCCAGGGCAGGGAAATAAGAAGCAAAAGCATTTCCAGAGATCCACACCATTGTGCATCTTCGTGCCCAAGCCAACCAGCAACTAGTCTGCCACCCCTGTAAGTGACCATGGTCTGGCAAGCCACGGCCACCCCAAGGCGTAGAAATAAGTAGCAAGAGCATTTCCTGAGATCCACACCATGTTGGAAATTTTTGCCGAGCCCACCAGAAACTAGCCTGCAAAAATGGTAAGTGACTGTGGTGAGGCAAACTGCAGCCACCCCAGGGAGCAGACAAGAAGTAACACCATTTCTTGAGATCCACTACATCTTGGAATTTAGGGCACCGAGCCAACCAGCAACTAGCCTGCCACCCCGGTAAGTGACTGTGTTCTGTCAAACCTCTCCCAAAACAGGGTGGGGAAATAAGAAGCCAGAGAATTTCCTGAGATTCGTGTGATGTTGGCACTTAGGGCGTGAAGCCAACCAGCAACTAGCCTGCCACCCTGGTAAGTCACAATGTTCTGGCAAGCCACAGCCACACCAGGGCATGAAAATAAGAAGCAAGTGCATTTCCTGAGGTCCGCACCATGTAGGAACTTAGGGCACCCAGCCAACCAGCAACTAGCCTGCTGCCCCGGTAAGTGACCATGATCTGGCAATACGTGGCTACCCCAGGGTGGGGAAATAAGATGTAAGAGTGTTTCCTGAGATCCATGCCATGTTGGAACTTAGGGCCCAAGACATCCAGCAACTAATCTGCCACCCTAGTAAGTGACCATGGTCTGGTAAGCCACGGCCACCCCAGGGTGAGGAAATAAGTAGCAAGAGCGTTTCCTGAGATCTGAGCCACTTTGTAAATTTGGGCATTGAGCCAACCAGCAACTAGCCTGCCACACTTGTAAGTGACTGTGGTCTTGCAAGACGCGGCCAACCCAGGGCAGAGTAATAAGAAGCCAGAGCATTCTGTGAGATCCGCGCCATGTTGGAAATTAGTGCACCCAGCCAACAAGCAACTAGCCTGCCGCCCTGCTATGTGATTTTGTTCTGGCAAGCCGCAGCCACCCCAGCTTGGGGAAATAAGAAGAAAGTATTTCTTAGGATCCACACCATGTTGGAATTTAGGGCATAACCAACCAGCAACTAGCCTGCCGCCCTGGTAAGTGACTGTGTTCTGGCAAGTCGCGGCCACCCCAGGGCAAGGTAATAAGAAGCAAGGGCATTTTGTGAGATTTGCACCATGTTAGAACTTAGTGCAACCAACCAACCAGCATCTAGCCTCCCCCCTTGGTAAATGACCTTTATCTGCCAAGCCACAGCTAGCCCAGTGTGGGGATATAAGATGTAAGAGCATTTCCTGAGATTCGTGCAATGTTGGAAATTAGGGTGCCAAGCCAACAAACAACTAGCCTGCTGCCAAAGTAATTGACTGTCTTCTGCAAGCCATGGCCAAACCAGGGCGGGCAAATAAGAAGCAAGAGGGTTTCCTGAGATCTGTGCCATGTTGGAAATTAGGGCACTGAGCCAACCAGCAACTAGCCTACTGCCCCAGTAAGTGACTGTAGTCTGGCAAGCCGGGGAGACCACAGGGCAGGGAAATAAGAAGCAAGAGCATTTCCTGAGTT
>PVJX010051365.1:0-10326 GCA_004027295.1 Dolichotis patagonum | reverse complement strand
TCTTTGTGTGTGTGAGCCTAGTATTAAAAGAAATAGATTAAAAAAATTACAATTTTTCCGCTATCTTGACACTGGAAAAGATTTCTTAAATGCCTGAAAAAGCAAATGTTACATTCAAGTAAACTCATTGGTTAGCAGAACCCAATTGTAACATAAATCTTAGAACTCTGAATCCAGTATTTTTGTGGGCCTGGAGCTGCATGAAGGGTTATAGGGTGCCTTCGTAGATCTTCTAATCATAATTAAGTAAACATAAGCTGTGATGGGGCACTATTGGAGCATTATGTGATCAAAATGGAAATTATGAGCTAATGATATGGCTTTATAAAGTCAGAATGGGGGAAGAGTGACATCCTAATGAGTGTTTCCTGATGGCACAGCAGAGAATATTGATGTCATATTGGGATATTTGATGTCAGAATAGGTACTTTGGAGGTCACAGTGGGACCTAGTGACAGCATAAAGGAAAGCCATGATACCATAAATAGGACACTGAGATGATAACGAGGCCAATGTGAGATCATAATGGGGAATTGCGAAGTAACAGTGAAAAACGTGTATCCTGGGGTAGAGTGGTATAACAATAGGGAGCTGTGATGTCTCACTAGAGTGTTGTTCTTTCACAAGGATGCCTCTACTGTTATCACTGGAGAACAGTGTTTTGACAAGGGTTTATGGTCATTCTGTAATGGATGATTATGATATCATGATGCAGAATTCTGAAGTCTTATGGAGACCTATGATGTCACAATGTGGTGCTGTGATTCCTCAATAGGATGTGTGAAGTCACAATGAGGCATGATGATTCCACAATGGAATATTTTGATGCCATATTTGGTACAGTGATGTAATAATGTGCAACTATGTTGTCACAGTGGGGAATTGTGGTATCATAAAGTTTGATTGTGCTGCTCTAATGAGGGCACTGTGAGGTCATAATAGGGTAATTGTGATGTCACATAGGAAATGATGATGTCACAATGGGCCAAGCCTGGGTCACCACAGGGCACCTTGAGGTGAAAGAGAATCATTACCCTGTGAAAAAGGGGAATTGTGATGGAATAATCGGGACTGTGATGTCACAATGGGTACTTGTGTCACTTTGGGCAGTTATGATGTCACAAAAGAAAACTGTAACATCCATAAAGAATTCTCTGGTCATAATGGGGAATTGCCAAGTCATGATGTGGGTATCATCAAGGCAATATAGGGCAGTCTGCTTTCAGAATGGGGTACTGTAATGCAATAATGTGGAAATATGATATCACAACATGTCACTGTGATGTCACAGTTGGGAATTCTGATGTCATAAAGGTTAACTGTGTTGTTATATTTAGGCAACATGTGCTCATAATTTAGGAGAAGTTTTGCTAAAATAGGGAATTGTGATGTTCCCACTGGGCATAACGAGGTAACAATATGGCATTATTGCGTGACAATACAAAATTGTGATATCGTACTGGGTCACTGTGATGTTACAATTGTACTGGTGATATCACAGTGGGCAATTGTGATATCACAGTGGGCAATCATGATATCTCAAAGAAAAATTGTAATGTCATCCTGGGAGTGCGAGGTCACAATAGAACACATGTCATAATAGTGCATTATGATGTCACAAAGGCATAGCATGATGCCAAAATATGATACCATGATGTCATATCCAACATTGTGGTGTCACAATTGGCAATTGTGATAATGTAAGATAATTTAAATGTCATGATGAGTATTGTGAGATCTTAATTTTGAATTGTGATGTCACATTGGCAGTATAAGAGGTCACAATAGGGTGTTATGATGTCACGGTAGGACATGGTGATGTCACAGCAGTAGTAGTAAAAGAAAGGAAAGAAGGAAAAGGAAAACATATCAAACTTGCATCTGGTTTTGTGTGTGTAACCTAGTATTAAAAGAAATAGATAAAAAAATTACAATTCTTCCAATATATTGAGACTGGAAAGAGTTCTCAAATGCCTGAAAAAGCAAATGTTACATTCAAGTGAAGGCATTTTTTAGCAGAAACAATTTGAAACATAAATCTTAGAACTCTGAATCCAGTAATATTTTCGGGCTTGGAGCTCTATGAAGTGTAGAAGGTTGCCTTGGAAAATCTTCTAATCATAATTCAGGTAAACATAGGTTGTGATGGGGCCCTAATGAAGCATTATTTGACCAAAATGGAAATTATGAGCTAGTGACGTCGCTTTATAAAGTCAGAATGGGGGAAGAGTGAGATCCTAATGGGGGCATACTGATGGCACAGGAGAGAATTGTGATGTCATGCTGGGATATTTCATATCACAATAGGGATTTTGGATTTCTGCGGGAGGCATAGTGACAGCATAAAGGAATGGCATGGTACCATGAAGAGGAAACTGATATGATAACGAGGGCAATGTGAGATCACCTTGGGGAATTGTGAAGTAACAGTGAAAAGTGTCTCATCATGGGGTACAGTGGTGTCACAATAGGGTGCTGTGATATCACAGTGGAGTGTTGTTCTATCCCAATCATGCATCTACTCTTTTTGCTGGAGAACTGTGATATCACTAGGGTTTATTGTGATGTTGTAATGGATCATTATGATATTATGATGCGGAATTCTTAAGTCATATGGAAAAGTATGATTTCGCAATGGGGTGGTGTGATACCACAATAGGATGTGTGAAGTCACAATAAGGCATGATGATGCCACAATGGGATAACTTGAGGCCATATTTGGTACAGTGATGTCATAATATGCATCTATGTCATCACAGTGGGGAATTGTGGTATCATAAAGGTTGATTGTGCTGCTCTAATGAGGGCAATGTGAGGTCACAATATGGTAATTGTGGTGTCACACTGGAAATGATGCTGTCACAATGGGCCAAGTTAGCATCACCACAGTGCAACTTGAGGTGACAGTGAATCATTATACTGTGAAAAATAAGAAATTGTGATGCTATATTGGGGGCTTTGATGTCATCATCTGCACTTGTGTCACACTGGGCAGTTATGAGGTCACAAGAGAAAACTGTAACATCAATGCAGAATTGTCTGTTCATAATGGGGAATTGACAATTCCTGATGTGGGTATCATGATGTCAAAATAGGGCAGGGTGGTGTTACAATGGGGTATTGTCATGCCATCTTGTGGAACTATGCTGTCATAACATGTCACTGTGATGTCACAATTGGGAATTTCGATGTCATAAAGGTTAATTTTGCTGCTATAATTATAAAACAGGAGCTCATAATCAGGGAGTTGTTTCGCTGTAATATGCAATTGTGATGTTTCCACTGGGCATCATGAGATAACAATATGGCATTCTTGGGTGACAATACAGAATTGTGATATCATAGTGTGGTACTGTGATGTCACAATGGTCCTGGTGATATCACAGTGGGCAATTGTGATGTCACAGTGGGCAATCATGATGGCACAAAGGAAATTTTAATGTCATAATGTGAATTGCGAGGTTCAAAAAAACACATGTCACAATAGGGCATTATGATGACACAAATGCATAGCATGATGTTATAATGTGATACCATGATGTCATATCCATCATTTTGATGTCACAATTGTCAATTGTGATGTTGTAAGATAATTTAAATGTCATGATGAGAAATTTGAGATCTGAGTTGTGAATTGTGATATCACTTTGGCAGTATATGAGGTCACAATAAGGCGGTATCATGCCACAGCAGGACATGGAGATGTCACAGCAGGAAAAAGAAAAGAAATGAAGGAAAAGGAAAAAAATATCAAACTGGCATCTGGTGTTTTGTGAGTGTGAGCCTAGTAGTAAAAGAAATAGATAAAAAAATTACAATTTTTGCACTATCTTGAGACTGGAAAAGATTTCTTAAATGCCTGAAAAAGCAAATGTTACATTCCAGTAAACTCATTTGTTAGCAGAAACAAATTGAAACATAAATCTTAGAACTCTGAATCCAGTACTTTTTGTGGGCCTGGAGCTGCCTGAATGGTTATAGGATGGCTTCGTAGATCTTCTAATCATAATTAAGTAAACATAAGCTGAGATGGGGCACTATTGGAGCATTATGTGATCAAAATGGAAATTATGAGCTAATGATATGGCTTTATAAAGTCAGAATGGGGGAAGAGTGACATCCTAATGAGTGTTTCCTGATGGCACTGCAGAGAATATTGATGTCATATTGGGATATTTGATGTCAGAATAGGTACTTTGGAGGTCACAGTGGGGCCTAGTGACAGCATAAAGGAAAGCCATGATGCCATAAATAGGACACTGAGATGATAACGAGGCCAATGTGAGTTCATAATGGGGAATTGTGAAGTAACAGTGAAAAACGTGTATCCTGGGGTAGAGATGTATAACAATAGGGAGCTGTGATGTCACAGTGGAGTGTTGTTCTGTCACAAGGATGTATCTACTGTTATCACTGGAGAACTGTGTTTTGACAAGGGGTTATCGTCATGCTGTAATGGATGATTATGATATCATGATGGGGAATTCTGAAGTCATATGGAGCCGTATAATGTCACAATGGGGTGCTGTGATTCCTCAATAGGATGTGTGAAGTCACAATGAGGCATGATGATTCCACAATGGTATATTTTGATGCTGTGTTTGGTACGGTGATGTAATACTGTGCAACTATGTTGTCACAGTGGGGAATTGTGGTATCATAAAGTTTGATTGTGCTGCTCTAATGAGTGCACTGTGAGGTCATAATAGGGTAATTGTGATGTCACATAGGAAATGATGATGTCACAATGGGCCAAGCTAGTGTCACCACAGGGCACCTTGAGGTGAAAGAGAATCATTACCCTGTGAAAAAGGGGAATTGTGATGGAATAATCGGGACTGTGATGTCACAATGGGTACTTGTGTCACTTTGGGCAGTTATGATGTCACAAAAGAAAACTGTAACATCCATAGAGAATTCTCTGATCATAATGGGGAATTGCCAAGTCATGATGAGGGTATCATCAAGTCAACATAGGGCAGTCTGCTTTCAGAACGGGGTACTGTAATGCAATAATGTGGAAATATGATATCACAACATGTCACTGTGATGTCACAGTTGGGAATTCTGATGTCATAAAGGTTAACTGTGTTGTTATATTGAGGCAACATGTGCTCATAATTTAGGAGAAGTTTTGCTAAAATAGGGAATTGTGATGTTCCCACTGGGCATCACGAGGTAAAAATATGGCATTATTGCGTGACAATACAAATTTGTGATATCGTACTGGGTCACTGTGATGTTACAATTGTACTGGTGATATCACAGTGGGCAATTGTGATATCACAGTGGGCAATCATATCTCAAAAAAAATTGTAATGTCATCCTGGGTGTGCGAGGTCACAATAGAACACATGTCATAATAGTTCATTATGATGTCACAAAGGCATAGCATGATGCCAAAATGTAATACCATGATGTCATATCCAACATTGTGGTGTCACAATTGGCAATTGTGATATTGTAAGATAATTTAAATGTCATGATGAGTATTGTGAGATCTTAATTATGAATTGTGATGTCACATTGGCAGTATAAGAGGTCACAATAGGGTGTTATGATGTCACAGTAGGACATGGTGATGTCACAGCAGGAGTAGTAAATGAAAGGAAAGGAAGGAAAAGGAAAAAAATATAAAACTGGCATCTGGTTTTGTGTGTGTAACCTAGTATGAAAGAAATAGATAAAATAATTACAATTCCTCCAATATATGGAGACTGGAAAAGAGTTCTCAAATGCCTGAAAAAGCAAATGTTACATTCAATTGAAGGTATTTTTTAGCAGAAACATTTTGAAACATAAATCTTAGAACTCTGAATCCAGTAATTTTTTAGGGCTTGGAGCTGTATGAATTGTAGAAGGGTGCCTTGGAATATCTTCTAATCATAATTCAGGTAAACATAGGTTGTGATGGGGCCCTAATGGAGCATTATGTGACCAAAATGGAAATTATGAGCTAGTGTCATCGCTTTATAAAGTCAGAATGGGGAAAGAGTGAGATCCTAATGGGGGCATACTGATGGCACAGGAGAGAATTGTGATGTCATGTTGGGATATTTTATATCACAATAGGGAATTTGGATTTCACAGAGGGGCATAGTGACTGCATAAAGGAATGGCATGGTACCATAATGAGGACACTGATATGATAAGGAGGGCAATGTGAGATCACTATGGGGAATTGAGAATTAACAATTAAAAGTGTCTCATCATGGGGTACAGTGGTGTCACCATAGGGTGCTGTGATGTCACAGTGGAGTGTTGTTCTATCACAATCATGCATCTACTCTTTTTGCTGGAGAACTGTGATATCACTAGGGTTTATTGTGATGTTGTAATGGATCATTATGATATCATGATGGGGAATTCTTAAGTCATATGGAGAACTATGATGTCGCAATGTGGTAGTGTGATACCACAATAGGATGTGTGAAGTCACAATAAGGCATGCTGATGTCACAATGGGATATTTTGAGGCCATGTTTGGTACGGTGATGTCATAATATGCATCTATGTCATCACAGTGGGGAATTGTGGTATCATAAAGGTTGATTGTGCTGCTCTAATGAGGGCAATGTGTGGTTATAATAGGGTAATTGTGGTGTCACACTGGAAATGATGCTGTCACAATGGGCCAAGTTAGCATCACCAGAGTGCAACTTGAGGTGACAGTGAATCATTATACTGTGAAAAAAAAAATTGTGATGCTATAATGGGGACTTTGATGTCATCATGGGCAGTTGTGTCACACTGGGCAGTTATGAGGTCACAAGAGAAAACTGTAACCTCCATGCAGAATTGTCTGTTCATAAGGGGAATTGCCAATTCCTGATGTGGGTATCATGATGTCAAAATAGGGCAGGGTGGTGTTACAATGGGGTACTTTAATGCCATCTTGTGGAACTATGCTGTCATAACATGTCACTGTGATGTCACAATTATGAATTTTGATGTCATAAAAGTTAACTGTGCCTCTATAATTATAGAACAGGAGCTCATAATCAGGGAGTTGTTTCGCTATAATATGCAATTGTGATGTTCCCACTGGGCATCATGAGGTAACAATATGACATTCTTGGGTGACAATACAGAATTGTGATATCATAGTGGGGTACTGTGATGTCACAACGGTTCTGGTGATATCACAGTGGGCAATTGTGATGTCACAATGGGCAATCATGATGACACAATGGAAATATTAATGTCATAATGTGAATTGCGAGGGTCAAAGAGAACACATGTCACGATAGTGCATTACGACGACACAAATGCATAGCATGATGTTATAATGTGATACCATGATGTCATATCCATCATTGTGATGTCACAATTGTCAATTGTGATGTTGTAAGATAATTGAAATGTCATGATGAGAATTGTGAGATCTGAATTGTGAATGGTGATATCACATTGGCAGTATATGAGGTCACAATAGGGCATTATCATGTCACAGTAGGGCATGGCGATGTCACAGCAGGAAAAGGAAAAGAAAGGAAGGAAAAGGAAAGAAATATCAAATTGGCGTCTGGCTTTTTGGGTGTGTGAGCCTAGTAGTAAAAGAAATAGTTAAAAAAAATTTCAATTTTTCCACTATCTTCAGACTGGAAAAGATTTCTTAAATGCCTGAAAAAGCAAATGTTACATTCAAGTAAACTCATTTGTTAGCAGAAACAAATTGAAACATAAATCTTAGAACTCTGAATCCAGTACTTTTTGTGGGCCTGGAGTTGCATGAAGGGTTACAGGGTGCATTCGTAGATCTTCTCATCATAATTAAGGTAAACATACGTTGTGATCTGGCACTATTGGAGCATTACGTGATCAAAATGGAAATTATGTGCTAATGATGTGGCTTTACAAAGTCAGAATGGGGGAAGAGTGAGATCCTAATGGGGTTTCCTGATGGCACTGCAGCGAACTTTGATGTCATAATGGGATATTTGATGTCACAATAGGGAATTTGGATTTCACAGAGGGGCATAGTGACTGCATAATGGAATGGCATGGTACCATAATGAGGACACTGATATGATAACGAGGGCAATGTGAGATCACCATGGGGAATTGTGAAATAACAGTGAAAAGTGTCTCATCATGGGGTACAGTGGAGTCAAAATAGGGTGCTGTGATGTCACAGTAGAGTGTTGTTCTGTCACAATCATGCATCTACTCTTCACTGGAGAACTGTGCTATCACAAGTGTTTATTGTGATGTTGCAATGGATCATTATGACATCATGATGGGGAATTCTTAACTCATATGGAGAACTATGATGTCACAATGGGGTGGTGTGATACCACAATAGGATGTGTGAAGTCACAATAAGGCATGATGATGTCACAATAGGATATATTGAGGCCATATTTGGTACAGTGATGTCATAATATGCATCTATGTCGTCACAGTGGGGAATTGTGGTATCATAAAGGTTGATTGTGGTGCTCTAATGAGGGCAATGTGAGGTCATAATAGGGTAATTGTGCTGTCACACTGGAAATGATGCTGCCACAATGGGCCAAGTTAGTGTCACCACAGTGCAACTTGAGGTGACCGTGAATCATTATGCTGTGAAAAAAAAAGGAATTGTGATGCCATAATGGGTACTTTGATGTCATCATGGGCACTTGTGTCACACCTGGCAGTTATGGGGTCACAATAGAAAACTGTAACATAAATGCAGAATTGTCTGTTCATAATGGGGAATTGACAATTCCTGATGTTGGTATCATGATGTGAAAATAGGGTAGGGTGGTGTTAAAATGAGCTATTGTAATGCCATAATGTGGAACTATGCTGTCATAACCTGTCTCTGTGATGTCACAATTGGGAATTGTGATGTCATAAATGTTAACTGTGCTGCTATAATTATAGAACAGGAGCTCATAATCAGGGAGTTGTTTCGCTATAATATGCAATTGTGATATTCCCACTGGGCATCATGAGGTAGCAATATGGCATTCTTGGGTGACAATACAGAATTTTGATATCATAGTGGGGCACTGTGACGTCACAATATTCCTGGTGATATCACAGTGGGCAATTGTGATGTCACAGTGGGGAATCATTATGTCACAAAGGAAATTTTAATGTCATAATGTGAATTGCGATGTTAAAACAGAACACATGTCACAATAGGGCATTATGATGACACAAATGCATAGCATGATGTTATAATGAGATACCATGATGTCATATCCATCATTGTGATGTCACAATTGTCAATTGTGATGTTGTAAGATAATTTAAATGTCATGATGAGAATTGTGAGATCTGAATTGTGAATTGTGATGTCACATTGGCTGTATACGAGGTCACAATAAGGCATTATCATGTCACAGTAGGACATGGCAAAGTCACAGCAAGAAAAGGAAAAGTAAGGAAGGAAAAGGAAAGAAATATCAAAATGGTTTCTGGCTTTTTGGGTGTGTGAGCCTAGTATTAAAAGAAATAGATAAAAAAAATTCAATTTTTCCACTATCTTGAGACTGGAAAAGATTTCTTAAATGCCTGAAAAAGCAAATGTTACATTCAAGTAAACTCATTTGTTAGCAGAAACAAATTGAAGCATAAATCTTAGAACTCTGAATCCAGTACTTTTTGTGGGCCTGGAGCTGCATGAAGGGTTACAGGGTGCCTTCGTAGATCTTCTAATCATAATTAAGGTAAACATAGGTTGTGATGGGGCACTATTGGAGCATTATGTGATCAAAATGGAAATTATGAGCTAATGGTGTGGCTTTACAAAGTCAGAATGGGGGAAGAGTGAGATCCTAATGGGGTTTCCTGATGGCACTGCAGAGAACTTTGATGTCATAATGGGATATTTGATGTCACAATAGGGACTTTGGAGGTCACAGTGGGGCATAGTGACAGCATAAAGGAATGCCATGATAACATAATAAGGACACTGAGATGATAACGAGGCCAATGTGAGATCATAATGGGGAATTGTGAAGTAACAGTGAAAAACATGCATCCTGGGGTACAGTGGTATCAGAGTAGGGAGCTGTGATGTCACAGTGGAGTGTTGTTCTGTCACAAAGATGCATCTACTGTTATCACTGGAGAACTGTGTTTGACAAGGATTTATGGTCATGCTGTAATTGATGATTATGATATCACGATGGGGAATTCTGAAGTCATATGGAGAACTATGATGTCACAATGTGGTGCTGTGATTCCACAATAGGATGTGTGAAGTCACAATGAAGCATGGTGATTCCACAATGGAATATTTTGATGCCATATTTGGTACAGTGATGTAATAATGTGCAACTATGTTGTCACAGTGGGGAATTGTGGTATCATAAATGTTGATTGTGCTGC
>PVJX010051364.1:0-10326 GCA_004027295.1 Dolichotis patagonum | reverse complement strand
GTTGTTGGTAGTGTTTTCTATCTTGGCCATTCTTTCTGGAGTGAGATGGAATCTCAGTGTGGTTTTAATTTGCATTTCTCTCATGACTAATGATGATGAACATTTTTTCATGTATTTATTTGCCATTCGTATTTCTTCATCTGAGAACTGTGTATTCATTTTAGATGCCCATTTTTGGATTGGGTCTTTGAATTTCAAGAGTCTGATTTTTTTTAATTCTTTATAAGTTTTAGACAAAAGTCCTTTGTCTGAGGCGCTGTCCATGAAGATTTTTTCCCAATTTGTGGGTTTTCTTTTCACTCTGCTGGAAACCTCTTTTGAAATGCAGAAACTCTTTAATAAGATGTGGTCCCAGTTATTGATTCTGGGAAGTAGTTCCCATGTACTTTGGTTCTTGTTCATGAATTCTCTTCCTACCCCTATATATTTTTTCTTTTTAAAATAAACCCCATTTATTTTGTATTCATGAAGGTGATAAAAACCTCCTGTGTGTTTCTGGACCTTCATCTATTTCTGTTTTAAACTTGCATTCATTTTTAATACATGGAACATTGATAGATCTAGGCATTTAGTTGGCTATTAGGATGATTCTTGATTTTTCTACAAAGGAAAATGGAGAATTTGGTACAGAAAAGTGTCACTTTAACTTCATATTAAACATTACCCCCTAACAAATTGTAAACTATGCATAGAAGTAGATGAGTCAGAGCTGGTTTGCAGTAAGTTTACATTTACCACACACAAGAATTGAATATTTAATCACATTCTTCCCACAGTAAGTAGACACATGAGGAGAGAATTAAATCAGAATGTGGAAAGTAAAATGTACCTTTAGAATTTTTCTGTAGCAAATCTGAATCGACGTATTACATCTTAGCACAAGAATTTAATTAGCAAGAGGAGAGCATCCTGTATGGCACAGCTGTTTCTGATTTATACCGTTGTGTGTTATCCAGCATGTAACTGAGCTCCTCAGTATCTCCACCACTCAGAAAAGTCCATAATTCTTCCCTTTCTACATTACTCCCAGGTGCCTTCTTAGAAGTCCTTACTAAAATTGCGGTATCGTATAACCTTTTATATTTAGCTTTCAAACTTGATGGATTTTGTTTTCCATCAGGCAAACCGTGTTCCTATACCAGTGAACCAAATGTGAATGACAGCACAAAACTGTTTGAATCTCTGATTTCTATCACAGGCTAGTATTTTGTTTTAGAAATTTCAAAATCAAGGGTATATATACTTTCTGTATAGTCCCTTGTGGTGAATTTCTGTTCTGTTACACTTAAGACACTGTGATGCTTTTGTTGTATTCACAATGCCCTCTAAATTTTGACTGCCAGGGATTTGCTCTTGGCTGGTCCAGTTCCAATGTGGTATGTGTACTGTAAAATGAATTTAAACTCTATTTGTTGTATGTTGTGTCTCTTGCATTTGTATATTTATGTCCTTAAACAGCTTTCAAAAATTCTCATTTTTCCTTCAAATATTGGTTCTTCTCTATTTTTAATAGCTTTATTGATAATTAATTTACTAAACAATTTTCTCATTAAAACAGATAATTCAGTGGTTTTAACATACTCCTGGAATTGTACAACCATCACTCCAGTCAATTTCAAAATATTTTTATCACCTCTGAAAGAGCCCTTGATGCCATTGACAATCTATTCCATCTATGCCTTTCTTGCATTCTTTCTGCTGTACTAGGCACAATTTATCTAGTTTTAAATCTCTGTGAATTTTGCCTATTTGTGACATTTTGTACAAATGGAAGAAAATAATATTTGTTTTTCTTTTCAGTGGCTTCTTTCATTTACAAAATGTTCTCAATGACTATCTATGTGGTAACAAGTATTAGTACTTCATTTGTTTTTATTGCCAAGTAATATTCCATTGTATGAATGCATTACATTTTAGCTATTTATTATATGATAGACATTTGAATAATATATATGTGTGTGTGTGTGTGTGTGTGTGTACGCGTATGATCATTTTGTGCCAGTTTTTTATGGATCTATTTTCATTTCTCTTGGGTATAAAGATATAAAAAGAATTCCTTTATTATGTACTGATTTTATGTTTAACATTATAGAAAATTGTCAGAATCTTTTAAGAAACACTTGTGGTATTTTACACCCCTGCCAACAATATATGAGGGTTCAAATTTCTCCATATTCTTACCAACATTTTCTGTCAGACTATTTACATATAGTCATATTAAATAGATGTGAGGTGGTATCTATTTGTGTTGTACACATTTTTCTTGATGACTTATAATTCTGACAATCTTTTTATGGGCTTGTCATCCATTTACACATCTTTGGAGAAATAACCATTTTGATTTTTAAGCTACTTTTTCTTGAGTTGGGTTTTTTTGTTGTTCTTGAGGTGTAAGTGTTATTTATATATTCTGGATAGAAATAACTTATCAAAAATGTAATCTGCAAGTTTTTTTTTTTATTCTGTGGGTTGTGATTTACCTATGCTGATGGTTTACTTTGAAACACAATTTTTTAATTTTTGTAAATTATAATTTATCTATATTTCTTACAAATTTTGCTTTCAACATTTTATCTAAGAGATTTAATATAAATCAAGTTCATTATATTCTCTATTTTTATATCATTTCTTCTCTACCTTGGCTGTACATTAGAATTACACAGATAATTTGAAAAATTCCTGAAGCCCAAGCCATGCTCCAGACCAACTAAAAAAAGAATCTCCTAGCATAAGGCTTAGTTATCAAAAGTTTTATAGTACCATAATCGATTCCAGTTGACAACCAAAATAGCACACACTGCCTTACATTTTTCTGAGTTTTCAAGTGGATATATATTACAACTTTATGTCACTTAGTATTATCTTTACTTCTACATTTTTATTTAGTTATATCTCTGTGTTAAATTCTAGTTAATTTCTTAAGATCTATCTTCCAGTTTAGCAGTTTTCTTTGAATAATAGTTTGTCTACTCTTTTACACATCCACTTTGAGATTAATATGTATTAATTGTAGTTTTCTTTTGTTAAGTTCCAGATGATCCTTTTCCATAGCTTCTTATTGCTTTCTACGTTTTATGCTATTACCATTTGTCATGAAATATTTGTCTTTTAAAAATCACATATTTGAAAATTTCAGTATTAATTCTCAATTAGTCCTTGGTAGTCTAATTTTATTTTTTGCTGTTTCTGCAGTCTGTCACACATAGCAGTCTTTTTCCCTTGGCTGTTTAAACTTTCTACACGTATATGCACACATGTTTTATTGAATTCTAAGTGGTGCCTGAATTGAGAAAGTTTCTCCACAAAGAAGATTGATGTTTGCTCTTCCTGAAAGCAGAGGAAACTACTGGTTTTCTACCAATTTAGCATTCTTCTGGGTTCCCCAGGTTGATGCAGTGGATATCAATAGTCACCCCAAGGGCAAGCTTGCTTTTGCTTATCATATATATATTTCAACTTAGAATTTTTGTTTTTCTTTTTAAACGATCATAAGGGTTTCATTAATGAAGCCGCTATGATCTAGATAGGTAATGGTAAATACAGTCCAGATATGTAATGGTAAATAACTTTTATAGAGGATAGGCAGTACTTAAACAATTATGGTATTCTGTCAATTGTAGGACACATTTTTATATACCAGTAACAAAGAGAAAAAAACTGATGTAATACTTTTATATCACTTAGTATTTTATACTTAAAGATCTTTAAAGCTATTTGGACATTGATTTTTATTATATAACATTCTTAAGTCTACCTAGTGGAAAATTTAAGCTAAAATAGATTTATTTACAAACTTTCTTAGAAATATTCAGACTTGGGCTGGGGATTGAGCTCAGCAGTATAAGCACCTGCTTGGCCAAGTGTGAGGTCCTGAGTTCGATTGCCAGTACAAAAAAAAAAAAAAGATGTTCAGACTTCTACAGTCCTCAATCAGTTCTCCTCAGTCACTGATGTCCATGATTTTACACAAAGTATCATCTTTTGTGCCATTGAAATCACTGGTAATGCAACATTTCTTTTTAAAAAAAATCCTATTTTAATCAGTGTGATGGTGCACCACTTGGGAGGCTGAGGCAGGAGAATCATTGTAAGTTTGAGACCAGCCTGGTCTACAAAGTGAGTTCAAGCCCAGCCTGAACTGCACAATAAGACTCTGTCTCAAAAAGACAATAAAACATCCTGTTTTATTTCTGTCAATTTTCCATGTATTTGATACCTGCTTTGGAAGTCTTGTTGCACATGTATAGGCTGAGAGAGCTAAGTCCTGCTGCCTCCTGGCTGATAGTGATTTTAAGATGCATTCCAACTTCAGAGTTATTAAGATGTAAAAAAAAAAAGAAGTACATCTTGGAATTGATAAAATTATATATATTTCATTGCTTCGTTTAGGAAAAGATGCATCAATTTTCAGGCTAGTGCTTCTCAATAGCTTGTAAACTATTGTCATTTTACCATTATGTTGTTGATCTATGTGTACATAAGTATAAAAATAGGGGTAAGCACTCTTTCTCTGAAAACAAGGCCTAGTTGGCAAATAATCAGCCTTAGGGTCAAAACGTTCATCCCCAGTCAGCCTATCCTTGCATCACTTGTTTTATGGAGTGGCCACTGAGCAAGAGAATAGTGATGCTTGGTAAGGCAAGGAATGACTGTTTGGGACTGATGCTTTTCATCTCTAGCTTTTAAGCCTGGTTATTTTTCAGGTAGGTCTTATCTGGAGGGAAAGAGGTATTTTAAATAATACTGATCCCACTGATTCTCGATGTTGACATTTATCAGAATAACTTTGTGGGCTTATTAAAACACAGATCACTTGCCCTTACACAGGTGTGGAATGCAGCGGTAATTCTGGTCCAAGGATCATACTTTGAGAATCACTGCCCAAGACCACCATACTCCTGACTGCAGGAGTTTTAGTCCCAAGGATTAACAGCTTGGTTTGTAGGATGAGAAATTCTATTCTCTTGGAAGTTTTCTACTTCCAGTGGTCACTGTTACTTTTAGTGAAATTAGAATAAAATCTCTAAGCCTAAATTTGTTTAATCTCACCTTGGAGCACTGTTCAGAACACTACTGACTTTCAGAGCTGGTGTAATCTGTGATAGAATATAAGGTATATGTGACCATGTTTGACTAGATGTTCACATTCTTCGTAGAATGTGAACTTGTGTTTTACTTCACAAATCCATGCTATTATTGGTTGTAAAATAAATTCCCAGTTCTTGTGAGAATGTTATGGACAATCTGTTGACAGAATACCAGAGCTTCTGATTATTCAAGTAGCACAAATGTTTAAAGTAACTCTTTCTTGTGTTTTAAAGTAGACAGCATAGCAGACTTTTGAGATACTTGTATTGCCTCATGAAGGTGACAGTGGGCAGCTTCTTTATCAAAAATCTGCACTGCATATCAATGGC
Organism: Dolichotis patagonum; assembly: GCA_004027295.1. Classification (NCBI taxonomy): domain Eukaryota; kingdom Metazoa; phylum Chordata; class Mammalia; order Rodentia; family Caviidae; genus Dolichotis; species Dolichotis patagonum. The sequence goes on along the minus strand of PVJX010051364.1, from coordinate 4,909 downwards.
ATGCATCCCAGCAACAGCTGTTATCACTGTCATTTTAAAGAATGCATATTAAACTCAGAGACTTGATAAAATGACCTTTAGGGGAAAATTCATCTTTGGACTTATGAAATACATTAAATATTGGTGCTGCAGGCAGACTAATTTTCCTTCTTTTCTCCATAGTAAATGCTGCAAATCTTTGTAGTTTTCTCAGGCAACATCATCAGCCTTCTAAATGTTAGATGATGCCTGCCTTTTACTGGGTGTTGATTAATTATTATCTCTTAATTCCAGGTATTATAACTTGCTAGGAACATTCTTCGAGTTCTAAATCGGTGCTTCTTGAACTCTAATGAGTCTGAAGTGCTTGGAGAATCGATTAGAATTCTGGAACAGATCCCAAGATTCTGTACTTCTCTTAAGTTCCTCATTGATACCATTGTTCCTGCTTTGAGGAAAATTTGTTGAATGATGAGATCCTAAACCTTTTAAAATCAGGTGCTTTCACAGGGCACGCAATCTTGTGAGTAAAGTAGCAAGTGAATCACTGGTGTAACTCTTTACTGGAAGCTTAGCATGCTTCCCCAAAATGAGTTGTTTGCATCCTCATTTTCATGCAATATAAATATTTGGCTTACTATTTGGGTAGTATTCACTTTGGAAATGACAGTTTTATGTATGTATATTTTTAGGTCTTTTTACCTTGGTTATTAAAATTATCAAATTTAAGATCTGGAGGCATAGCTAGTGTTTAACCTGTGCAAGGTCGTAGATTTAATCCCTAGAACCACCAAAAAGTGTTCAAATGTATTTCCATCAAAAAATTCTATTATGGGGAAAAGTTGTCTTTCAATGTCATACTGAAGGTAATTCCATAGCTTAGCATCAGAAAAACCTTCCCACTTCCTCAGGAAGGCTGAAGATTACACCTCCATTATGTACCACTTAATGACGTTTTCAAAACGCTTCAATTTGCATTTGTAATCTTCAACTCATGATCAATGATCAATGATACATGAGATGTACACTGCTCTAATGAAGTTATAATTTCATTGTTTGCTTTGGTTGTGAGTAAAACAAGGGAAGTATAAGATATTATTTTTTTGTATAAGATATTACTAATGAGCTTGCCTGTGAAGATCACACACTGAGAGATTCTGACATATTTATTCCCAAGGAGCACATTACAGTAAAGTAACAGAGTTTATTTTAAACAATGAAGTCTCTTCAGATTTCCTGGATTTCTTTCTTGACCAAATGTGTTAGTCAGCAATGCTTTTAGCTGCAAGTGGTAAAAGACATGAGTTATAGTTCCTTAATATAGGATAATTTTTTTCTAAAATATGAAGAACTCTATAAGTAGGCAACTGCTGGCATTTGTTCAATGAATTGGTGGTATCAGAACCAGTGTCTCTTCACTTGCGCATCCTGCCCCATGGTTGCAAATGTATGTTAAAATTCTAGATACCATGTCTCTATTCAAGTCAGGAAGAAGTGGAAAGACCTTGAACTTATTAGGCATGTCTGAATTTATCAGGAAAGCAAAAGCTATCCAAGAAATCCTAAGCAAATGTCCCCTTAGATGTAAAATCATACTTGCTATTTGGCCATCAAAGAGAGATTTATAAAGCTTGCAGTTTTCTATGTTACCTTGAATAAAAAAGTATTAGCAAGAGAGGAAACATGTCTTTAGGGAATGCAACTAACTACATGCCACAAGAATATTTTCCCTCCTGCTGTGGTTCAAATTGGTTCTTTTCTTTACAGAATGTAGTCTTCTTTACTGGGGCTTAGAGTGAGTATATAGTGGTGGGGGGAGTTTGGTAGAGGGAAAAAAGCAAAGGTCAAACAACCTTTCAACAAACAAACTCCATTCTCTCCAAGTGAGTTACATGCTCATGTAGTTCTGAAGGGACAAATTCTACTTGAATTCAAAAGAAAAGTCAAATGGACCTCATGTTGTGATTGCAGAGCAATTTGGAAATTCAAGTAGCAGAATTTCCAACTCCTTATTGTGGCATCCCTTATTCTGAAATCTTTTTACAAAGTTCAAGTACCAAACAGCTTGCGTTGTCAGCTTAATGAATATCTAATGATTTTGAAAGAAAACCCTGTACTATTAATTATAATTAAAATGCCTCTTGGGATGTTTCAAGATTCAGTTCTTGATAAGGAGCAATCAGTAAGGACTTGATAAAGAATGAAGCAGCACGAGATGGGAAAATCTTGGGGAATATACTCCTTTTAAAAATGTTCTTTAGGTTGGTAGACTGGGGGCAGAGAGAACAAAGGCCACACCAGCAAACAAGCCCAATGTGGGAACTAGTGCCATACAGGGGCCACTGCGAGACTGAAAAAAGCCAAATCGCAGCCCCTTCCAACACTCAGGCTGGCCAACAAGAAGTACCAATCCCCTGCCACCACGCCCCATAAGCATCTGGCTTATCCGGAGAAACAGACCGTGATGATAGCTATGGAGGTTAAATGCAATTGGATGCCTGTAGTGCTTTGGTGTTTCACTAACATTGCAGATCTAGGGCCAGTGGTCTGAATAGGTTCAGAGGATATTGGTAGGCAGTGTGACATCTAGGGGGGATCTCCTTCTGAGGGTTGCAGCCATTGTTGATTCCTTATGATCTTGTTTTGGAAGTCTTATATCATTTCCATTGTTTTGTTGGGTTGGGTTTTATTCTATTTTGTTTTGTTTGATTGTGTTAAATCCAATGGCAGGATAAGCTATTTCAAAGATAACAAGATATATTATGGTAGCAATTTTGGATTTACTACTGGTTTGTTTTGAAATCCCTTATTGCAATCTTCGTTTTGGTTTCATTATTTCTGTTCTATTCTGTTCTGATTTTTACTATGTCTGAAGTTATCTGCAGCTATTTTAAAGACACCAAAAGACATTATGGTAACTATTGTTGATTTTGTAATGTTTTGAAGTCCTCTATCTCTTACAGTGGTTTGTTTTGATTGGTTTTGTTGTTTTATTCTCTTTAAAATAAAAAATATATAAAAATGTTCTATAGATGTTTTTTCTTTAAATAATATTTTCTAACTATGCAATGTATCATTGTTTTATTTTTAGACAGTCTTTTGTGTCAGTTAAAGTTAATTAAACCTCTATTAAACAAGAATTTTTCACATTTTTTAGCCTGGATAACTATTTTTGTCCCTGCGTTTATTTAACTTTATTAAAATAATGTAGTAAGTTGGACTTCACTCTTCTTTTGAAATTAAAGAAAAAATACAATTTTGTTTGGAGGAGTGAATTACTTTTCTCTTGCTTACTTAATAACAATCGTTTACAGTCAAAATCAGGCTTTTCAGCTTTATTGTGTAACATTTTGAAGGTGATTGCCTGGTTTAATCCTCCTCACCAATGCTTTCTTGGCTACAAATTAACACATACATTTTTAGCTGTAGTCTAATCACTGAATGAAAATGAATGATTTCTGTGGTGTACTGATTTTAGAATGTCGAGAGGCAAGATAAAACTTTTAGTTTTCATGCACTCACATAAGGAAATAGAAATGTTTCACAGATTCTCTTAGAAAGTTTGGTAAGGAATTGTGATTGTGAAGAGATATGGGAAACTACTTTCTATAGCTCTTGAATAAGGAGATTGCTTCTTTCTAGGGGATTTATTTCTTGCTTCCAGAAAAAAATGTAAAATACCTTGTGTCAAGATCTAAAGCTAGTCACATAAGCACTTTCTTCACACCATGTACAAAAATTCCAAACGCCTAGAAGGAAAGGAGGTTTTCCACATGTGCCACAATGTTTGTATGAACATTTTAGGAATAGAGAGCCACTTTTATCAGTCTTTGGAATATTCTTACCAAAATCCTAGTCTTCAAATGCCAGCAAAAGGTCCATTTTACAAACAGACCTTTTTAAAAATAGCACTCTGGGGTCTTATATATTAATCCTTTTTTCACATCATGAAAAATATAAGCTCTGTGAAGAAAGTTGCTTTTGTTATGTTTCATAATATATCCATTAGAACAATCCTGGCACACAATATTTATTAAATATTTGTTGAATGGATAGATGAAATCTAGACCCTAGAGGGGACTTTATTGGAGGAATAACATGCAAAGGAAGAAAGATCTAACTTTTGTCAAGCATTCACCACAACCAGCAGGCCTCTCTCCTACCCAAGCACCACCCTGTCCAGAAATCCTAAAACCATACCAGCCTCCACACCCTAATTTGATTCTTTGGCTGTTTCATATGTAAGTCTATCTCATTACCAAAGTTCTATACTCATGACTGAATCACGTAGCATAGGAGGTGGATTCCTCCCAGAAGGATACATTTGTCCAGAAGCAACATGACCAAAGTAACCTATTTAGTTACTTAGAGAAGATCCAGGTCCCTTGATTTCATTTTTCTTCTTTGTCCTAGTTGGCATTGTCATCCATATACTTGGTGCAGTGCTAAGTTAATGTTTTATTGCCTTTAAAATTTCATAACTTGCATTGAATGAAGACTGGCCTGGATGTACCATATAACTACACAAGACTGTTTGTGATATTCATGCCAGTGATCTCAGTTTCTTCTCATTTTTTTTTAGTTTCTTCTTTTAATGTTTATTTTTAAAGACAACATACCATATTAGAGGATTTTCCCTTTGCACAAAGTACATTTATTTTTCTGTTTCCTTATCCTAAATCATTTTTCATTGTGAATGTAGTAGGTAAACTTTGGTTTACCTACTACCAGTGACTCTTCAGATGAAAACCTCATTTTTCATTCCCAATCTCTCAGTAATAGAAAGATTAAGCTGATTTCAAAACTGCTTGTCTCAGGATTTTATCCCATCTGGCAATTCTGCATCATCAAAGGTTTACTTGTCACTTTCTGAAGTTGGACAAATTGATGGAATGAATCATTTATTTAAATTAAACAAAGAACACCCAGC
>PVJX010051363.1:0-10322 GCA_004027295.1 Dolichotis patagonum | reverse complement strand
ATCACATAAATTTTGATATGCTGTATAGGCATTGTCACTTAATTGTTTATACTGTTTAATTAGTATTTAATTTCCTCTGTAGCCCATTCAGTTGTTCAAATGGGTGTTACTTAATTTCCAAGTGTTTATGTAATCTTTGTGATTTCTTTTGTCAATGATTTCCAGTTTCATTGTGCTATGGTCAGATAGTGTGTGATCATTTCAATTTCCTTACATTTACTTAAACGTGTTTTGTCAGCTAATACATTGTCTGTTTTGGAGAATGTTCCATGTGCAGCTAACAAGAATATGTATTCTGATGTTTTGGGTGGAACTATCTACCAAGTGTATTTGTTCACAGGCTTGGTTTAATTCTAATATTTCTTTGCTTATCTTTGTCTAGTTGATCTATTTATTTGTGAGAGTACTTTATTAAGGCCCTGCACTACTATTGTGTTAGTGTTTATTTGGTTTTTCTTGTCTATTAATACTTGTTTTATGCAGTTGGATGAACCTGTGTTTGGTGTATAAATATTTATTATTGTTATCTCTTCTTCTTGGAGTTTTCCCTTAACAAGTATGCAGTGACCTTCTTTGTCTCTTTTGGTCAGTTTTTGCTTAAAATTTGTGTTGTCTGAAAATAGAATAGTTATCCTTGATGTTTCCTGGGTTTCTGTGGTATGGAGAATTGTTTTCCACCCTCTGACTTTTAGTTTATGAATTTCATCTTGGATTAAATGTGTTTCTTGAATGCAGCATAGTCCATTCTGCCAGTCTGTTTCTTTGGAATGCAGAGTTCAGAACATTTACTTTGATTTTTATAAATGATATGGATTGGCTTATCTTTTTCAAATTGTTTTCCTGTTGTTTGCTTCCTGTCCTCCTCTGTTTAGTTTCTTGCCCTGGCTGGTGGATTCTTTCTATCGATGTTGCTGTGGTTGTAGTTTTCATTATCTCTTTCTAATATGTTCATCAAAGAATTCTGTAGAGCTGGTTGGGTAGTCATAAATTTCTTCAGGTTTTCTTTGTGATGGAAGTAACTTATTTACCCATCAATTTTAAAAGATACTTTTGTGAGGTACATTAATCTAGGTTGAAGATTGTTTTCCTCTAAATACCTCACTCCAAGATCTCCTTAATTTGAGGGCTGTGCTGAGAAGTCTGTTGTGGTTCTGATGGACTTTCCTTTATATGTGATATATTTATTTTCCCTAGTTCCCTAGTTTCCCTAGTTGCTTTTAATATTTTTTTGTTGTGTTGAATTTCTGAAATCTTGAATATATGCCTTGGTGTATATTTATGTTGGTTATGGCTATTTGGAGTTCTACATGCTTCATTTATTTATATGTTTGTATCTTTATCCATGTTTGGGAAGATTCCTGCCATTGTTTCTTTGAAGAGGTTTTTAATGGTTTTTGGATTATCTCTAGATTTTTCACTGATTCTACTCAACATTATGTTGTTCTTTTTTGCTTCATCCTGTAGCTGTTGGATTGATTCTACATGATCTCTTGTGATTTTTAAGGTATCTTTTCTTTCTTGGTTGCTAGTTGCATTCCTGTCTTCTAAGACATGTATTCAATCTTTTACTTCATTCAATTGGCTGCATATACTTATATCTGGTGTCAAGGCTTTCATAGCAGGTGTCCCTTCTTTGAGATGTCTTCTGGATGTGTGTGTTTCTTGGTCTTTACATCTATCCCTAGAACCTACCTCCCCTATATATTAAGACTGAAAAGTTGCTATCTATTTGATTTATGGCCTATTCCTTTGGTACTGGTGTCAGTGCTGGTTACAATTGCAGTGTTGCAATTCCTCTTGCCAGTTGTGCAGTTGTCCATGTCAAAGGAGTAAGCGAGGAGCTAAACTCTCACTACTCTTGCCAGTCATTCTGCTCTGAGTTGTTGGAGGAAGGGAGGAGCAAAACTCCAACTGCACTTGCCAGATGTGCTGTTCTGGGGCAATGGAAGAAGGGAGAAGCACAAATTCAGAATTCTTTCCCCCTGCACCTTAATCCTCTGGCCAGACACACAGTCCTGGGAAAATGGAGGAAAGGAGGAGCATGAACTCAGACTTGTCTCACCAGCTGAGCCGTCTGGGCAATGGAAGAAAAGAGGTGCATGAGCCCACTTTCCTCTAGCAGACCACTCCATTGTGGGACAATATAGGAAGGGAGAAGCCAAATTCAGTCTCCTCTGGCCAGTTTCGAAGTTCAGGAACAATGAAGGCAGGAGTGTAAACTTTCACCCTTCACACTGGCTGTGCAAGGGAGGAGTGTGAACACACACTCTTATCATTGGCACTGCAGTCCCAGGGTAATTGATAATTAATATTTTGACACACTATTTAAAATTCAAAAATTGGGCCACATGGTGGTGCCTGCTTGTAATCCCAGCATTTGGAAGGCTAAGGCAGGAGGATCCCTGCAAGATTGAGGCCAGCCTAGGCTACATATTAAATTTAAGACCACCCTGAAATACACAGCTAGACCATGTCTCAAAAATAAATAAATAAAATAAAAATTGAAAATTAATATAAAAGAAATACATGTTGAATGAAAATGTTAATTTCTAAAATAAAGACTGAATCTGACCCTGTCTTGGTCATCTCACCTGAATCTGTGCCTTAGATCATATAAAGCTTTTGTTTATTAAGTAAACTTTCATCTCATAGGCCAAACTTTGTCAATTGATTAAAAAACATATTTCTTCTTAGCGTTAATTTCTTTTGAAATACTGTATTACTTCTATCCTTTTTTCTGTTTTGATTTTTTTTTCTTTAAATAAAAAAAACATGTTTCATTCACTTATCATTTATCTGAGGGTTTGATGACTGCTGACATTTTATACCTGTGGTAAATCCCTCACTCATCTCAGGCTGGTGCTTCACTATGATTGCAGCATTGTCAGAGACAATTCCACTTTTAAAACTTTTAAATTATTTATTATTTATTATTCACTTGTTTGCTTCTGTGTCTGTTTGTTTTTCTGAAATGAGGTCGCACTATGTAGTTTCGTGTGTCCTTTAACTCAGGTAGCCCACACTGGTTTCAAACTAAGGGCAATTCTCCTGTCTTAACCTCCTGAATGCTGAGATTTCAGGTGTGTGTACCAACACCCAGTTACAAAATAGCATTTTCTATGAAATTCCACATCAAACTTTGTCATTGTTTTCTCCTGGAACCAAAAGACAGGGTAAGTCAGCTATTGTCCTCAGAAGACTGTCTAATGGATGTTCTGTTCTAACCTATCAAAAATCACACTGCAGCCTAGGTTGAAATTTACCGCCTATAGTATTTCTGAACATATCATCAACTTTATTGTCTAGTTTGGCTAGACAAGTTTGTACAAATACATGCATTTCTTTTCACAACATCATAGAAATGTCTCGAATAGTGTTTGGATATGAATTTCCCCAGTTATTACAGGTAAATCAAAATATATTCAATTCTACTTATACATTAACTCACTAGGTTCTTTTTTCCCTGGTTTGTTATCTTGTTTAGTCTCAGCCCAATGCTCTCATTCCAGTGGATACCTGCTTGGATTTTTACACAGCAGAAAGCCCCTAGGGTATCATTTCGACTCCACTTTTTTTTTTTTTTTTGGCATCCTTAAGCAAAACGCAGACAAGAATCCTGAAGCAATTCAGAATGGCTTCTTCCCAGAGTCCAGCCCCTAAGATGAGGCAGGCTGCACTGTTTTTCCCCATAGCTTAGAGGCTGAGAGACTGAGTGGGACCTGGTGACCACAGAGCTTTAAGGCCTGGTTAGCCCTAGTGATAAAACTAGAGACACAAGGCTTACAACATTCAGGGAAGAAGCTAGGCTAGAGTGATTTTTTGTGCTTATTTTGGCTTTCAAAAGTTTAAACTTTTATCATGTTTTTGCTCCTATCCTACTTCCATTTATCAGATAAACCACCAAGGGGTAAGAGGTTAGCTGGTCAGACAAGGTGACTTAAGGGGTGATGTGTACACCAGTTTCCCAAGACAGGCTGTGGTCCAGACACTCAGGCCGTGGTTGGTCATACTTGCTGTACTAAAGAAGGTTTAGTCCCTAAGCAGTGGAAGACATTTTTAACTATGTCACCCTAGAAACAGAGTAGAAGAAAATCAAGAGTCATTGAGTCTTGAGCCAGGGATTTTGCTCATTGGAAAAATGCCTGCTTAGCAAGTGCAAGGTTCTGAGTTTGATCTCTGGTACCCCACTCTACAAAAAAAAAGAAGAGTCAACATGTTCTTTAATGTTAAATGGAAAATGTTCCCCTTACATATAAAGAAGAGCCAAACATCTCTTCCACCTTGTAGACATTTAAATCATAGTCAAAAAATAAATAAACAATAGTCTGTGAAAAGGTAGACTTGAACTGAAGCAGAAAATAGCAAGAAGAGGAATCCAGAGAATGTCTCTGGGCCTCAGGAATGTTGCTGCAACTGCTGTTGAGAAGCTTCGGAAGCCTCAAGCATGAGAAGAGAAAGAAGTGTAAAGAACATGACCCCAGCTTGGATTCCCTGATCTTACCCTACTTGAGAGGACACTCACTCCATTCTCCCTGAATGTCAAAACAGATATCCTTGCAGTCACATGTGTATTTATCTACTTTTCAGACTGACACTATGACAGAAGTAGTGACTGGTGTAAAAGGGAAAATTGAAGTGTACATAGATGATGGAGTTTGAACTGGAAACCATGTCGAAGGCTCTAGCCTTTGAAGCTAAGCAGGAGATCCTGATTGCAAGGTACACAGGGCAAGTAGGACCCCATAGGAATATATAGAAACTTTCATTCATTTTCATGCTTTTCTAATCTTCCCCCTCTCATTCAGCCACTTTTTCAAGGATTCTGCAGAGTAACTATAACTCACCCAAATCTCCATGCTCCCTCTAAGCATGTCCCAAATTTTTAGTTCTCATCCCAAACTTTTTCTCTTTGCTTTCCTTTATTTCCAAAATAATTCAAATTTTATAGCTATTTCCCATCCCCCCTGACACAACTCTGGCTTTATCTTGTATTTGTACACAACAAATGGTTAGAGTGTTCCTCAAGGCTCTTGTGCCCCATCCTTCCTGTCTTGGGAACAAGGTGAACATGGTGTTGAAGAAGCTTTGAACATTTTAAAAACTGCCTTCCTCACTTCCATGACCCTTGAATATAAGTTTTTAAATGTTTCACTGATTTAGAGCTTAAAGTAGGAAGTTTGTAGAACTTGAGTGGCCGCTGTCTCCAATAGCTAACAATTCCCTGGCTTTTTAGCTATCTAAAAGAAAGAGTAGGAAACCCCATGAAGTATCTTAGACAAAGATCAAACAAGCACTGCCATCTGCCAGTGGAAACCCAGAGCTTTCTATAAGTTCATTGTAAATTCTGGCGAGACTCAATCTGGCTCTGAATTCCTGTTTATGCTGAATTACTTCTATTAGCAGGCTGTCTACAGATTCTATGTATGCTGTTTTCTGTTCACATCAATTAATCTGTGCAAGAAACTCATTTTTTCCTATTTTTATATATTTAAGGAAAAAACCCTCATTGGTTATACTTTTCTGAGCAATACGTTTTGCTAATATTTTGTTTGGAGAGGTTAAGGTGAATGCATCATGGATATGAAAAGAACTTCAAGTTTAATATCAAACAGCCTATTATTAAAATCTTTTGGTCTACTCATCATCAGATCTTCTCACTGTCTACTTAAGCCTACAACCTCCCAACCCATATCACCTTGTTAGCTCCCCTTTCTCCCTTCTTTTTTCCACTTTTTGTCTGAAGTGACTCTCTTCCATCACTTTTGTAATCTCAGATACAGCTTCATTTTGCATATTAATCATTGTTGGAGAGCACTATGAAATGGCTCTGAGCAGGATTTAAATTTTACTAATTGGCTGTCTATGTTTATCTGAGTCTGTCCTAGGCCTCGGCCCCTTGCCTGCCGATGAAAGCTGATTCATAGTAAGTGAACCTCTATCAATCACTGGTCCTGGCTGAGGCCTGTAGTGGCCTGTGAGGACAGAGATACCTCAAAGGGCAAGATAAGGCCACAGCTGTGGACACTTGGCTCCAACCCCGATTAATAAGATAGAGACTGCAGCTGTAGAAATCACTCATGCAGTATCAATCCTACCATAAATGTCAATTGGAGATAGGACAGTTCTCCTAAATTGGCATAATTTACTACTTGGAGAAGTCTTTGAAGTGACTCCCAAGGTCCTGCTCATTACCTACACATTCCTCAGTTTTCCCACCTTTTGTCCTAATAAAGTGGGCTAATCCAAAGAAGTTTCTAGTCTTTGCTCTCAGAGTCTTGAGCTTAACTAAAGGGTTTTGACCCTCCTGGAGCCCTAAAAAAATCATAAAATTGTCTCATTTTATTTAATCTCCGCCGTACACTTGCTTGGGAGTTCGGGGATCTAGGTCAGGACCCAATAAATTACGATCTTCTATTAAAGAAGAGTCTCTTCCTTTGACAGAACTTTCCCCTAAAAAGTAGGCTACTCCATCACCTAGACTGTTCCTCAGTGTATTCCTCCCCATGACCCTGTTCCTTATCAAAACTGAGACTAACATCTGGCCACAGCCATGGTGGAACCCAGGTAGCTGTGCAAAGAAACAATTCACCCGCCCTCTTGGTAAGTGCCTTCCTCCAGCGTGAGCCAGGAGGAGAACCAGTCAGTGGCCCCCAAGATCTGGCCATGGCCATGGTGGAACCCAGGTGGCTTCACAAACAAGCAGTTTGCCAGCCCTCTCAGTAAGCAGCTTCCTCAGGTGTGAGCCAGGAGGAGACCCAGTAGCATGTCCTGTGAGCCTACCAGTGCCTGGGCTTGGAATCAAACATCCCACCCCCTCAACCCCCATTAGCAACTGGGGACAGAGATTTAAGCATCTCTTGGGAGAATGACTGTATGCAGTATAGCAAATATGGGTGATCTCCTCTATCTTCTGTTTGAAAGTAAATGTTGTTTTCACTGTTTTGTTTCATTATGATTAATTGCTTTATTCTATTCAATATTCTCTTTCAACTGGTATTATAATGTTCTGTCTTTGGTTTGATTTTGCTATACCTAATTTGCTAGACAACTATTGTGAAGATAATGAGATACACCATGGTACCTATTACTGTTATCCCGATAACCTGTTGTGAAGTTCTATACCAATTTCACTGCACTGTCTCAACTGGCTTTGTTCTGTCTTGTTCTGTTGTATTTCTACTACCTTCAAATAGAATGAGTGGTCAAAAAATGTGGTATTGCTATATAGTAGAATATTACTTGTTATAAAAATCACTGAATTTTAAGATCTGAAGCAACTTGATGGAACTTGAAGGCATTACATTAATAAAATAAGTTAGGCATAGAAAGACAAGAATTGTGTATTCTCATATATGGAGGCTAAAAGTTGATCTCAAAGAAGTAAAGAATAGAATAATGGTTGCCAGAGTCTGGGAAGAATATGAAGAAAAGGATAGATAGACAGCAGTTAAGAGGGAAAGGTGTGCCGCTAAATAGGAAGAAAAACATCTAATGTTCCATAGCATAGAATAATAAGCATGACTGACAGATATTAACCAAAATTGCCAAAATAGCTAGTAAACAATATTTTTAATTTTCTTAACATAGATATGATTTTTCTATTTTTTTTATTTTAAGGAGAGTAAAATAAAACAACAAAACATAACAAAGCAGATCAGAACAACATAATGCAAGTGACACAGTATTACAAAGAAAGACAACAGGAGATCAACAGTGATTATCATAGTGTCTCTTGTTTTCTTTAAAATAGTTTTCTATATATTCACACACAATGAATTCAAACAAAACAAAATAGTATAAAACTGAAGAATGAAAGTATTACAGGCCTTCAAAACCAAACAATAGGAAAATCAACAATGGCTACCATAATGTCTCTTGTTCGCTTCAAAATACCCTATCCATACCTTCATATATATTGAAATTAAATAATACAAAACAGACTAAAACCTATATAAACAAAGAGTAGAAGCACCACTGGACTTCACAGCATGATGATAGGAAATCAGCAATGGCTACCATAACATTTGTTTTCCTTCAGGTAGCTGTTGATATCATGATGGATAATACAACCAGTTCCCATAAACTGTTTAGAAGTTCTATTCATATATAAGCCTCAACATGCATACTTATCCTTTCTGTATTACAGGGAGAAACAAAACAAATCAGAACAAATTACTAGGAAAACATGAAATAAAAAAAAATAACAGTAACAAAGAGCCCAAAATAATAACAATACAGGCTTTCAAAACAAGGTCATAGGAGCATACTTAAGGTTGTTATTTTGCACAGTAATCTTTAAAAGAGTTCCTCAGATTACCAGATATAAACACACAAAATTAACCCACTCCTATGAATGATTATTTTTAAAAACTAATAGAAGTGGGAGCATAACCATCTTAACTATTTTAAGTTGTATATAAAAATTTATATCTTTTTTATTTTCCTTTCCTTCTTTTCTCCTTTTACCTATGTTATTGTCCCCCTTGAGGAGATTCTTACCACTTAACAATATTTATTGAAGATCTCATATCTTATTTACTCTTTCAGTTTCTTACACTAGGAAGACAATATGGTATTTACACATATGAGTTTGATTTATTTCACTTATGAGTATGCTTTCAAGTTGCATCCATTTACCTATAAAAGCCTCAATATGATCTTTCTTTATAGCTGAGTAGTACTCCATTGTATAACAGTACCACATCTTTTTTATCCTTTCCTTTTTTATCCATTCTTTTTTGTCCGCATCCATTCCATCTTTTTTATTCTATCCATTGTATAAAAGTATCACATCTTTTTTATCCATTTACACATCTTTTAGGACACAGGTCTGTGTCCTAAATGGGCATTTAGGTTGTTTCCAGGATCTGGCTATTACAAACTGTGCTGCAATAAACATGGGTGCACATATGTCACTGTGGTATGATGTCTTTAATTTTTCTGGGAATATGCCCACAAGTGGAACACCTGGGTCAAATGGGACTTCCAATCCCTCCTTTTTGATAAGCCTCCAGACTGTTTTCCACAGTGGTTGCACCAGTCTACACTCCCAACAACAATGTGGAAGAGCTACTTTTTCCCTGCAGCCTCTCCAGCATTTTTTGTTGGTAGTTTTTTTTAATACTGGCCAGTATTTCTAGGGTGAGCTGGAATCTCAGTGTGGTTTTAATTAGAATTTCCATAATGACAAAAAAGCCAAACATTTTTTGATGTATTTATTTGCCATTTGTATTTTATCAGCTGAGAAGTGAGTCTTCATCTCAGATGCCAATTTTTGGATTGGTTCTTTGAATTTGGGGGCTCTGATTTTTTAAAATTGTTTATATATTCTAGATAACAGTCCTTTATCTGAGGGACAGTTGGCTGAGATTTTTTCCTGTTTTGTGGGGTTGTTTTTACTCTGTTGGAGACTTCCTTTGATATGTAAAACTTTTTAATAATCTGAGATCCAAGTTACTGATTCTGCAAAATATTTTCCATGCAGTTCTATTTTTGTTGATGAATTATTTTCTGACCCATATGTCTTCAAGATTTCTAACCACTTTGTCTTTCAGCAGATTTAGTGTTTCTATTTTAATATTTAGATCTTTGATCTATTTTGACTTTAGGTTAGTGATGGTGATAGACATGCATCTAGTTTAAGTTTGGGGCATATGGAAAGCAAGTTTTTCCAGCACCATTTATTAAAGAGGCTATATTTCTTCCAGTGAATATGTTTGACCCCTTTGTCAAAGATAAGGTGGCTGAGTGTGTTTGTAGTTGTGGTTGTAACATCTGATCTATTTCATTGATTTTCAGGTTTGTTTTTATTCCAGTACCACGCTGATTTTATCACAGTAGTTCTGCAGTATAACTTCATCAGTGATTCTGATGCCTCTTGTCTTGCCTTTGTTGCTCAGAATTGCCTTTGCTATTCTAGGTCTCTTCTGGTTCCAGATGAATTTTAAGAGTGATTTCTCTAGATCTGTGTAGTGTACCAGTGGTATTTTGATGGAGGATTGCATTAAATCTGCACAACAATTTTGGGAGAATAGCCATTTTTACAATATTTTTTCTTCCTACCATGAACAGGGAATGTCTTTCCATTTTCTAAGATCCTCTTCAATTTCTTTGTTCAGAGTATTGTAATTTTCAGTGAATAGATCTTTTACATCCTTGGTTAGATTAATTCCTAATTATTTCTTTTTTTGGATGCTATTGTAAAGGGTTTGGTTTCCTTTATTTCTCTTTCAGGTGAGTTGTTGTTTGTTGAAATGTTGCTGATTTTTGAGTGCTGACTTTGTATGCACTTACATTACTGAATTTAGTTATTATGTCTAGGA
>PVJX010051362.1:0-10329 GCA_004027295.1 Dolichotis patagonum | reverse complement strand
GCTCGCTGATCTTATCTTCACTAATAGTAGCCCCAGGACCTCATATTCGAGCGGGTTTTTGTGCTTTAGTTTCTTTCTGGGTTGTGAGAGTCTATCTCTCTCTGTTTGGGTCTCTCCAGGGTGTTTTATTCTGGCATTTGAGCTGTCTCTCTCAGAGAGGGTCTCTCTCCTGCTACCTACCAGTCCGCCATCTTGTCTCCGGTCTGCCAGTACTAGACTCTTAAACACATGCAAAAACAACATTTTCATGGACATATTGAGAGCTTAAGCTGTAGCAGAGCTAACTCTCTTAGCCTTAAAGGTATTTGGTGATATGTCCCAAGGCCTTCAAGCTCAAATAATCTTATATGCAATGATGGATTTACACTCTATTGGTCAAAGTGATTCTCCCGAGAACTTCTTCTAGAAAATTATTCCTCAAGCTTCAATTAGACTGTTTATTCACAAAGCCCTTCTTCCTTCCTAAGCAGCTAGATGTTCATAATTGGGCTCCAAGCAAATGTGGAACTTGCTGCTTTGTGGAAAGATTGACCAAAGGAGTGACTGAAGTGCATGCAAAAAGGAAGGAACTCTCTGCGCAACAGTCCAAGACTCCTGGAATGCACGGCTAAGTTTAGAGCAGATGTGCAGTACAGCAGTCAGCAGGATCAACATTCTCAGAGGTGTTTGCTTTGGCCATTGCCTCTCTTTTACAAGGTTGGCTAAATTAAGTTGACAGGTGCCATGTAGCTAAACAGCTCATTCCTCTCCTGTCCCATGCTCAAAATTTCTATACAAATGTTGTAAATATTTTTCTTCTACATCTTTGTTCTTATGAAATTGCACTTTACATAAATAGCTGCAGAGATCTCAGTTTGGCACTGCTTCCCTGAAGTTCTCTAATGCTAAGCATCAGCCTCTCAGGATTTCTTGGTGACTGAAGTCTCTTCTTTGAGTAATGGTTTTTCCTCTGTGCCATCACAGCCATACATTGTGACACTACTGCATGCACGAACTGTTGTATCAACAGTATTCTTGTAGTATTTGTTCTTGTTATTCTCTCTCTCATCAAGGACTTTAAAAGGGAAAATAAACCTCTTCACATTGAAATGTACCACCCTCTACTTTTTCAAGCATTGGTCATTTACTAGGTGCTAGGTAAATGCTTTTTCTGGATCATCTCGTCTAAGTATCACACAATCCTCAAAGTAGGGAGTATGTTTATAGATGAGACACGTGGGCATCAGTAAGTTAAAAGTTCATCATCTTGTACCTGAAGTGATCCTCTGCTAGTGTAAAAAATGATTAATGACTATAGTATGACCAACCTCTGCATGTTTATTCACACTGATTTAATTATATGCTGCTTTATTCCACGCCTCCATGCCTTTGTGCCTTCTGGTCAATATTCAAGATATTATCTCCACAGTATGTATTTCTTTTATAAAGCAGTTGTCTTCTCATATATTCTTAAAATATCATCTTTGCTATCAAAGTGTAAGTTGTGTGTGTATGTGTGTGTGTGTGTGTGTGTGCTCATGTGTTTTAACATTTGCTAATTGGCAGTTAGAAAGAGAATTTTTACAGCACTGGAAAAGTGAGCAAAATTGGGGCACTTACTTTTTTTTAACGAACAGCTAAACAATATCTGATAACATGCCTTTAAAAAAATTTGCCAAAGTAAACAAGTTGCTCAGCTATAATATCATAAAGTATTTTGTGAAATTAACAGTCTTGAGGATTTGTAATAACTTCTTATACCAACTAACAGAATTAGGCCAACTTTCATTGATTAATGCTGTGCCTTCTATGAGACTACTCTTAATTTAGATTATAGCCATAAGTTTAGGAGTTCCCAGGGATATCTTCATTTATGATCAACAGACCAGAAATGTAGGGATCCTTTTGACTTCATCAAGTTTCATAATTGCAGAAATGGCTCTATGAACTAACTCAGGATTATACCATACTTACAATTACAGTGGAATTATACCAAAAGAATACAAATCAAAACATATGGGATGAAGTCTATCAGAGTTCCAAATGTGAAATTTCTGTAGACCCCAATTTATGTTACCTTCCAGCTTTTATAATTTGAGGAAATATGAGAATATTCCCAATTGAAAACTATTTTGAGCTTTGATGCTCAGAGGTTTTATCGGAGTTCATTATATAGAAAGATTGATTGCATTATTGGTCACAAAGTTGAAATCAATTTCCAGCATTCCTTTCCAGCCCAGGTCACTATCTCAAGGCTCAAAATCCTTGTACTCAAATCACATGGCTTGTCCTAGCATAGCCAGTCCCCAACTGGATGTACTTGTTATTGTAAGCTACCCAGGGCCACCATGAGAGACTTCAGTACCTTAAACCACCAGGAACCATCATAGATAATGTGAAAGTCCTATTGCTTGGAAAACTCCAAAGAGGCAGAGTCTAATATCTTTGCAACTGAGTTAATTATGAGTAAACAGCAGGAAAAAGCCAAGAGCAGAGAGGTACAGCTTCAGGAAGAATAAGATCTAAGTTGTTCCTTTCCACCACACTAGGGTAGGAAAAAGGGGAGTTTGACATCTGAGTTTGTGTCAATGATACTCTTAAAATGTGGTACAAATAAGTTGTTCAATTAACCACAAATGATGAGGTGAATGTAATGTGCACAAGTGTTTGCTCACTTTGACTGGTTTATAAATAATTATAATTGACTTGAAAACACATCTCTTTCGTAATGGGTTCATACACCAGAGTTATCAGGAAAGACTTCTAATTTCTTGGTTCCTCTTTTCATTTCCTTCCTATTTTGTTCTCATATCATATGAGTTCCCACTTTGTTACAATTTCATAATTTTAGTATGGTCACAGTTTTCATTGTGCTGGTCTTGTGAACTGGACCTCTGTTTGTGGACTGAGTGACTCCACACTGTGGTTTAATTCTCATGACATTTCCCTCAAGATCCTTACTTTTTTATTGTGAGTGATATAATCTGGTTGAATGATTGGACAATTTACCAACATGTTTGTTCCTTATTTATAACATGTTTAAAGGCAGATCAAGAGCATATTTTTCTGAGAAAGTAGAAAGTCTCTTTTCAACATGGCTTCAAGAAAGACTTGTACTGAAGTGAGGTTCAGAAATGAATCAAAGTCTTCAGGCCCTAATTCAGGCTCGGCAGAAGGTAAGAAGATTATTTTATAGTAGTTTCTGTTAATAATGAGGTGAAGGATGAAGATAAGGTTAATAATAGGACACAGGTGGTGTTAGTGGTTGGTTCTCTGTGTGTCCATGCCGGGGAAGTACCAGTGTCTCAGCAGATTGAGTTGCCTGTAAATAGAGGAATTATGGGAGGCTATGGAATAGTATGGTGAGAAATAAAAGATTCATGATTCTGTCTTTATTCTTACCATTATAAAACTCTGATTTGCATTTTAATGCATACCCATCTACAACTATATATACTTTTTTCCAATAATGAATTCATGTCATGTGACACTGAAGTATTCTTCCTCTTCACTTGACAATATATGGTAAATTTAAGAAAATGGTTTTTATTTACCTGGTACTTTTATCTCAGTAGAAGGTTTTGCTTTTCCCTAGTGTTGGGTACTGATCCCAGGTTCATGGATTCTAGGCAAGTTCTCTACCACTAAGCTACACCCCTGCCCCTAAATGGTTTCTAACCATGAGATGATGACTATGAAGACTGACCTTACATTGAAAATGTGAAATAAGATTATAAACATTTGCTTACTATTACATCATTTAAAGTGAGAAACAGTCTCAGTGAGTATTTAAATATGTAATGAAATACTATGTAACTAATGTGTTGAAGAAGAAAACAGTGATAAAAAATGTTTGTGACTCACCATAAAACAGTAAGTCAGATTGCTATATGCTGTATCATGAGATAATGTGTTTATATAATTTAATAATGGTTAAAAGGATAAAAATGGTTATTTTCAGAATTCAGAAACATACATAAATGTATTTTTTAAAAAATCAGTACTGGAGATCAAACTCATGACCATGGTTGCAAGGCAGGCACTTATACCGCTGAGCTAAATCCCCAGCCCCCAAAATGGTTATTTTCAAAGGTAAAATTTATGCTTTTCTGAATTTGGTAAAGTTTCTACTATGAACATTATAATTTTGTTTCTTATCCAATTTTCATATAATTTCAAATATTTGTACTATTAATCACTGTATGCCATACAAAAGTGTGGAGAAGAGGGCTGGGGATTTAGCTCAGTGATATAAGCACCTGCCTGGTGAGTGTAAGGTTGTGAGTTCAAACCTCAGTACAAAAAAGGAGGAATAAGATCAGGAAGAAGATGAATTAAGAACAGAATTTATTACTGAAGTAACTAAGTAACTTAGTTTCTTCTTTAGATCCCAGAGAGAAGGTCACCTCTCACAAAAGTAACCCTGGTATTTCTAAGCTGCTTCTGGCCTCGTTGCTGATACTCTTTTTGCTGAAGACAATCTTATCATCTGTCCTTCCTATCAGTAAGTGCAACATTTGAAGCAATAAAGCAATGTGTAGCTTATGTGAAGAAAAGGTGTTCATTGGAAACTGTCATTTAACAGTAGGTTCACCCAGAAAGCTGAAAAAGAAATTTTATCTGGGAATACATAATTTATGGGAATCTATTAAGAGTTTTGGTCTTTATTTGGATTTAGTTCCTTGACTGTAAAAATAATGGAATCCATTCTCTTTAGAGCAAATGTGTGTGTATATGTTGGCTCTGTAGAATGAAATCTATAAGGCATCATATCAGTATTAGACTCTGGGTAAATGAGAAAAAATGTGTGGAACTTTAGTGGAAATTACTTTAAGAGTACAGACACTTGTTTTAGGATGAGCAGACAGATAAGAAGGAAGATAGGGAGTAATATTTCAGGAAGACTCCAGTGAATTTTATTTGAATTATTTTGGCTCACCAAAGACTGTGTGAGATCTAAGTTTCAGTGTAGAAAATGGTATAGGTTTACATATTTTGGCTAATAGAATTTATAAAATTTTTAAAAAGAATAAATTTAGCACATTTTGGATCTTTCATTCATTTGGTCATTTAAAAAGTGCTAATTACTAAGAGCCATTTGGTGTATGATCACAAGAAATTTGGAACCTGGGAGAGGCTTCCTGGGGGAGAGGGCATCTAGCATTTATGTACCAAGGGCGGCACAGACATGAGAGAGCACAAGGAAATTGGGATAAATGTAAGCATGCATAGGTGGAATATATGGTGTTACATGATAAAGGAAGAAATGAATCTACAGGCAGAGACATTATCAAGGATTAGATCATGAGTGATATATAGCATTAAGAGTGTTTTTTTCCCTAAGCCTAATTATAAAGTATCTTTCCTGCTTCATTAAACAGTCTAAAAAGTGTACAATAATTTTTTATCTTATGTTTGTGGGGTTGGCCATTTAGAATGGTCTCAGTGGAGGGTCCTGCAGTCCTGGCTGAGCTCACTCAAGCATGTGTATTCAGGGAGCTGTCACAGGCAACTTGGCTTCTGAGGAAGAGGATGACAGCTGAAATGACAAGGGCAGTTAGAGACACATTTCTGCCATCCTTCATTAGGCCAGCCCAATTGCATTCACTTGGCACCTTGCAGACTGTCTAACCAGATGGTTCTTCACATTTTATTATCCAAAGGAAGGCTTAAATAGCATCCACATTCAAGAAGTGGAGAAAATAGACCTTTGTTCTAGATTGGACAAGCTGCAAATTGTTGAAAGGCGTGAATAAAATAACTGTCCATAAATTGCAGCTATTTTTACAATGTGACACAGTCATGGAGAACTATAAAAGAATTTTATGCAGGTAATTAATATAATCATATTTGACTTGTAGAAGCATGCTTGAAAGAAAGGAGGTAGAAGTCTAATACACCACCAGGTGAGAAATGGTGAGGGTTTGACCTAAAGATAGTGAAGAAAGGAGGAAGAGGTGGCTTTGTGTGGTAAAAAAAGATAGAACCAAGCAGATAGAGGGTTGATGAACATTTAAATACATGCATTAAAAACCTACAGGGAGTGTATATGACTCCTATACTGACTTGGTAAATTAAGAGACCATGAAGTTATTCAAAGAGGGAGGCAATACAGGATGAGTATCAAGTTTAGGTTGTAAGTGGATGATTTAAGTTTTGGGATGCTGAGTTAAACCTCAAATGTACATGTCTCGAGGGAGATACATTAATCTGGATTCAGGATGGAGAAGTGAATTTGGAAGGCAGCAGGTAATGTCATGAAAATACACAACATCACACAAGAAGAAGAGATTAGTCTGAGAACGGTGGGTAAGGTTGGTGCTCCGGGGAGTCAGAGCCAGTGAGATAGAGACTTAAAGGAAAGAAGGGGAGGAGACCAAGTTCTCCAGATTAATGTTGGATTCTTTTTGTTTAATTTTCTATTTTTTTAAGTCAACTCAGAACCTCTGAGAATTAGAGAATTCCTCCCTTCCCAAGATTTAGTCTTTGTATATATCTTACATGACATAATGAAGGACAGTGTGGGAAATATTGTTCTATTTTAATAGAAATATCATGTCTTTTTTTCCACTAGTGATCTTTCAGCTATTCCTGGAGATATCTACATTTCCAAGTCAGTAGCATTAGGATCTTATTGACTGTGGAGGGATGGGAAATCATCTCCAGTCAGTCTTTGTCTACTCACATAATCGCACATTTGCACAGTTTTGCTTCTATAAGGAATAAAGAAAGTAACATTAATAATTAGTGTGCTACCAGGAAAATGACTGGTTTTTATTTTTTTTTCCAGTTTTATTTCAAAAATATTCTCGGCATCTTGAAGAAAAAATGAATGTAACCGGATTAGTTCATACAGAATTGGAGTGTATGAAAAGCAATTCGCCCACACAGGGTAAAACTTAATGTATCTAGAATGGCACTGCTTACTATAGCATGTAAGGATCCCACGACAGTATTTCTAATTAGGATCTCAGGAAGATCCTACTGAGAAGTGAAATCTAGTCACTTTAAGCTTCAAGTGTACAAATATCTTACGTGGGCACCTTAATTGGCCTATGCAAGGCTTGAATGTGGTGGTAAATGTTATATTGTTTTTGGATTTCTTCTGCCTTTGCTTCTTTCTGAGCTTTCTGTGCTCACTGCTCTTTCTCTCCCATCTCAGAATCATTTGATGAAAATGATGGTGCCTACATTATGGCAAATGTGAATTATTTAAAAAATTAAGGCTGGGGATATAGCTCAGCAGCACAGTGGCTCCCTGGCAAGCATGAGATTCCAAGTTCCATAGCTGGTTATTCCTCGTCTCCCTCCCACCACTTAAATGAACATATTATTAAGAACATTTTTATGTCAACAAAAATAAACAGGTAACCTGAAAAGATAGTATTTTAAGCCAACTCTGGGCACATAATGTATACTCTTCTCTACTAGTAACATTATATAATCAAAGGAATTTATTCTGACTAATGAATCAGTGTTGTTACTATCAGTACAATTCATGACTATAATTATGTTTTCTTAATTTTCACCTAGTGTTGTTTCTTTGGTTGAGAATTCCTTACAGGATGCAACATTCATTTTAGTTGTCATGTCTTTTTTAGTGTTTTTTTTTTTTTTTTTTTTGGTAACGGGGATTGAACTCGTGACCTTGTGCTTGCCAGGCAGGCGCTTATGCCACTGAGCTAAATCTCCAGCCCTAGTCTTCTTTTCTTTGTGATAGTTTTATAGATTTTCTTTTTTTCTTACGATCCTGATAGATGTGAGCAATACTTGTTGGTGTATTTCAGGAAGTCTCTCTGTTACAGTATGATGTTTTTTGATAATTAGATTGTGATTATTGGCTTTTGGTATGAAGGTAGCAGGTGTAAAATGCTAATTTGATTACATACTATATACAGAATATATTATATGGTGATTTTTTTCCTTTTGGTGTTGACACTTATCCCTTAAATGAGGTAGCTTTGTTTAGGTTTTTCCACTGTAAGCCTTTTCTTTTCTCTTCCTCTTTCCACAGTACACTGTTTGAACAGTTGCTATGTGAGACCCACGTGTTTGAATTGAAGAACTGTGATTCCTATCTTTTGTCACGGAGTGTATATTAGTGAAGGTTCTCAGAGGTTCTCTTTATTTTGGCATGTCCATTGGGAGCCTAGGAAGTTAGTTCTGATGTCCCTTTGACATATTGCTAACTAGGTGCTTTTGTTTTCTCACATTTTTACTTTCTTGCATTGCAAAACTCTCCAGGCTCATGTTACATATTTCCTCTACTTATCCTAGAATCCACCACTTTTCTCAAGTTCCCTTGTTGCTTTTATTCTGGATCCTACAGAATTAGACATGTTGTGTTTTCATTTATTTTTATTTTTTCATTTTATTTCATTAATTTTTAAAAAAATTTTTTAAAAATTTTATTTAAAGAGAAAAAAACAAAACAAAACAGAATAAAAGGTAGCAACAATACAGAATTCCAAGGAAAAAAGGAAAAGAACAACAACAAAAAATCCTAAGAAATTATTACTTGACAAATTACATACTGACTTCTTGGAAATAGTTGTTCAAATTACAAAGTTAAAACATGTAAAGTAGACATTCAAACAGTAACACTGTTAACAGTTCTACTCCACGATCTGACAAAAACAGCAATATGGTCATCCATCTTACCCACTCAAATATACATGCAATTATATCAAAAGGGTAAAATTAAACACAACAAAACAGAGCGAAGTGGATCACAAGAAAGTAATGTAAGAGACATAAATTTCAAAACTAGACAATCAGAGATATTCACTCTCTATCATATTGACTCTTGTTTTCTTCCAAATAGTTGTCCATATTGTCACATACAGGGAATTCACGTGAAACAACCTAGTATGGAATTGATCTGAGCAGGACGAGGAGGGTGTTTCAGGTCTTCAAGACCAGATATTAGGGAAGCCGAGAATGGCTGTCATAGTATCTCTCATTCTCCTCAAAACAGCTGTCCGTACCTTCATGTGTGTTGAACTTAAACAAGACAAATCAAGCTAAAATCACTTTGAACAAAAAGTGATAGTTTTGTTGGATTTCACATCAAGACATTATGGAACAAGCCTGGGTATTATTGTGTCTCTTTTTCTTCAAAGTAGTTGTTCATTTCAACATGTGTTATATAGTTGGTTCTCGTAAACTGTTTATAAGCTCTACACATGCATGAGTCTCTAAATATGTATGTATCTTTTCTGTATTAGAGGTAAAAACAAAACAAAGCAAGATAAAACAAAACAATTCCTAGAAAAGCATGAGGCAAAAAAGTCACATAAAACCGCAATACAAGGTGATCTACAATGGTTACCATGACGTCTCAGCAGTATATAACAGCATTAATAAAAACGAAGCACTGGAGACATTATAAGACTTCAAAAGCAAGTAATAATCAAACCAGAGTGGGTATCTTAGTGAATCTTATCATCTTCAGTGTAGTTGCCTATACTCTTAGACTTGATGCTATCAATCATAATAGATTTCAATAAAATCAGTCAATACAAAGTATCAGACTAACAAACCAGATTCAAATAAGATGTCATAATAAGGCCATATAAGTTATAAAGGGCTTCAGATTAAGTTGATAGGGAAATTAGGGATGATTACCATAATATGGCCTCTTATTTTTGGGATAGCTGACCATGTCCTCAAGTCTAGTGTAAATAGACAAACTGGAACAGCCGTAATCCATCCAAGCAGAGTGGTGAGAATAATGTAAATTTTAAATCTTGTTACCCAATTAACAATATCCTTTGCCTCCCTTTTTTAGACAATTCCTCCCCTTTCACTCCCATAGGGTGCACTGCTTGTTTTGGGTCCCACTGCCTCCCTATATAGAGCATCTCAATGGACCCTATCTCCTGATCTACTCTGTCTGTGTTTCTCTCTGTTAATATTTCAAGGCCATCTATACTAGAGATTATAGCCAATCTTTTCTGCCTTATTTCTGCTATTCTATTTTTCTGCCGTTGGTTGTCTATTTTGCTGTTCCACTCCACTATCTGCCCCATTTACTGAGGCCTCTCTGCCACTGTTCCTGAAATGCTCATATTCTTGTTCGCTCTCTCTCTCTAAAATGTCCTTCAGTATTTTTTGTAGGGTTGGATTGGTGGTCACAAATTCTCCTAGTTCCTCTTCGTCATGGAAGCATCTTGTTTCTCCATTAATTTCTAGAAAGAGTTTTGCAGGATACATCAATCTGGGCTGGAGATTGTTCTCCTTCAGGGCTTGAAATACTTCACTCCAAGCTCTTCTTGACCTGATGGTCTGTGTGGAGAAGTCTGCCATAATTTTGATGGGTTTTCCTTTATAGGTGATCTGTTTCTTTTC